>RCUC01124920.1:0-12021 GCA_003697995.1 Taxidea taxus jeffersonii | reverse complement strand
TCACCTAGGAATTCCATTCTTTGTGGAAGGCCAAAGGGAGGAATCATCGTGGAATACAAAGATTCATAAAGTCAGTTGCATTTTATTTTTGGTGTTGTGTTGCTGCTAGAAACCTGTTTTTCAAAAACTTGTTGGGTAAATCCTCATTTTTGTTTTTTTCCTCTTTGGTTTTAGACACCTGAGTTTTTAAAGATAAAATTCTTGCAGATGTTTTGGATTAATTTGTTTTCAAAGGTGCCCAATAACTTGGTTTCCAAGGACTAGATGTTTTTTCTTCATTACCAACCACTGTGGTTTGCAGGGAGGGAGAAACTCCACTTGTGGTTGGCTTCTGTACAATGGAGTCATATCCTCTCAGGTTTTCGGAGCATTTGAAACCAAACAAAGCATGAGTGTGCCACCTGACTCTGATTTTTTAAAAAAATAAGAATAATTTTTTCAACTGTGTCAGGCCAATCTCTTATTCGGTGATCTGAATTTAATTTGAAGCATCTATAAGTCGTTAAGTTAGAAGTTCTCCCTAAAAAATGGTTCAGAGGAAAACGAGGGGTTTTCAGTTTTACCTACACAGGCACACTATGGAATAGGTATTTCTCCAAACTGAAAAATGAGCTTTGTTGTTGTTGTTGTTGTTTTTCAGAGAACAGAAACAATATCTGGGCCAGAGCTTGAAAGCAGAGAAGGCCTGAGATAGAACAGTATTTTTTTTTTTTTTAATATTCTAAGAGAGGGCTGCCCAGCTTTTTAACTGGTACTTCTAGAGAACTGGCTCTTCCACACGTTTACCATATAATAATTGTTTGTATTGCTGACCCTAAGGCATTACAGGATCCCAAAGTGCCTTTTGAATCATCAAAGAATGATTCATTGCGTTCTGGGTGGTTTTCTTGTTGAGTGTATTTTATTGTATATTAATCCCTTTGAAAACTGGTAACACGCCTAGGACAGGGAGCAGAGGTTTGCAGTCAAGAGCACATAGCCATAGCCGGTGAGCAGGAAGTCTCTTTGGTGTACGGGCTGGTTGCCCCCTCCCCAGCCTCTGGCCCCCTGCCTCAGATGGGGCAGGAGACGCTGCCCAGGGAATCTGCGGAAGCTGGTCTCTGCTTGGGTTTCCATTCACCTCCTCTCCTCCTTCCTTTCCTGCTCGGCTGGCTAGCTGGAGCCCACCTGTAAACAGAATTCCAGATTCTCACCCCTTCTCTGTGTCCAAAGAAAGAAGAGCCAGAAACTCGGGGTGGCATTAATTAGGTTGAACTGTATGAAAATTCTTTCATTTGACCACTTTGTATCTACAAAATCGGCAATTTCATATGACCAGTTGCAATGATTACAGATATCGGGTGCCTATGTGTGTGTGTGCGTGTACACGTGTGTGTGCCTATGTGTGTAGATAGGCATCTATCACTGAATGACTCAGAGGACTCCATTAGCGAGAACACCAGAGCTCCTCCGACTACTCAATGTGCTGCCCCCTTGTTTGTTAAGCAAATGATTTTTCCTTCTGTGATGATCTTTAGCCATTCCAGGAATGGCACCCCAGCGTGTCACAGCACTGCTATGTATTAGGTGAAAATGGCCTTCCTATTTCTTGGTGTGCTCTGTTTATATTTTAATGCTGTTTACAGATGGAATATTCTATAAATATTCATATAGTGCCTGTTACTGAAAGGCTCCAAAGAGCGCTTTATTAACAAGCTCCCTCAAGTAAGGGTAACTATGGGAGAGAGGGCTTTAATCCATCGTCCTGGAGTTCTTGCACAAAAACTGCTCTACCCTCTTTACACATAATGTTGGGGTGACCTGGGATTTACCAGCTAAATTCACAGCTGAAAGTGTCAGCTAATGAATTATTCCAAGTAAATTAACAGACCTAGGGAATCCTTTTTCAGTCCCATACCAATGCTCTCTTCATTAGCAAGTACTCTTAATGTAGGAGACAAATCAACTGGGTGCCCAGAGAATCTGCAGCCCACATTCAGTCCCTCCACCATTCCCCTATGCCAACAAATTTTGAATTTTACTCTAGCACCAATATTCAATTGACATTTGTTAGAAGAGTGTTTTATTCTTCCAAAGGAAGGCTGGGAACATTAGGAAATTTGAGAGAGAGGAAGAGGAAGGAAGGAAGGGAAGGAAAGGAAGGAAGGGAGGAAGGAAGAGAGACAGCAAGCAAGCTCAGGGAGAACTTATAATGAAGCATATTGAAACAATTTTTAAAAACTCACAAATTTTTTTGTGCTCAAATATAAAGCTGTTAAACAGTCCCAGGTTATACATTACAGATTTTTTTTTTAAGCTGAGTTATTGAGTGACTAGCAAGTCCAAAATATGGTCAGGCTGATCTTTGTACCAAAGAAATCAAAGTAAAAATAACAAATTATTTGGTATCTTCTCAAATGGGCAGGGGTGCGGGGGGAGGCTGAAGTGGACAAGGTATCAAATGGTAATTCCCCCCAATTTTTGTACCAGAGATAGTGAAATACTCCTTTCTGTCCAACCAGACTGGCTTAACTAGCAAGGTAATATTTGGGGGAAAAACTAGGGAGAAGGAAGAATGAAACCAGCAGCCCCCCGGGCTCCACAGGGCGCTATTCGGCACTCAGTTCTTTGAGGCCTACCCCGAAGCGGTTAATCAGAGAGTAGGGATGATTTCAGGTTACAGCAGAGGCAGATTGCTCTATGTGTATGGACAAATCCGAGACGGCCACTCTTTCAGGCCTGGAGCTGTGGTTGCATGCAAACTGTGATCCAAAAACGAAACACCAGCATTTAATCCTTGCAGCTACTCAGCTTCCTCATTATTCCCTTGTGGGAATAATGGTTGCTACTGACTCAAAGCCATTCCGCCTCCCCTCTGTTGGGTGACGTATGCATTGCTAGAGATGGCCCTGGCCCCTGGATTACGGTCGAGGGTCCTATAATGAGAATTCAGTTCATCTCTAGGTAAAATCCAGCAACAGGGACTTTGAAGCCCTGAAACGCACAATGCTGTCTTTATGTGTGCTGGGATATTCACTCTCACACAGCGTCTGGGCCGGCCTCTGTGGGTCAGGACTCTCAGTACATTCTCTCAGGCACTCGTTGGGGAGTACTTCCTAGCAGAGCACATTTTTGTTACGTGAGGTCATAGCTACATGTGGCCACTGAATCAACCATTTTGACGTCAGTTTTGGTTCTTTCCAGTTGTCTAATGACCGCTCATTGAACATTTGATTGGATTAAGATAGGCTGATGTGGTTCAAGTGAATCAAAGTGTAGGAGGGAGGAAAAAAGCCCTGGATTGTAAATCCAAAGGACGTTGGTGACCTGCCTCGGCTGCTAGCTTGCTATGTGACATTCAAATCTCTTGACTTCTCTGAACCTCAGTTTCTTCATCTATAACTGGATAATCTGTCTAGCCTCTCATATCAATCTTTTCCGGGTTTTATGAAGATCACATGAGTTGGTGGGTGTGAAAGCTCTTATTCCATTTGAGTTATCAGCCTGAATTTGATAGAGTTAGTTGGCATAGTGCTGCGGGAGATAACCTGAGCGTGGCTTTGCTAGAGACTTCTATGCCACTCAGAAAACACTCTTTTGTGAAGGGAGTAAGAAAACAAGGGTGTCATTTGGGTCATTTGGACCCACTTGGTCATCACTACTTTAAAGTTGCGAGAGTCATGGCAAATTCTTTGCATTAGCTGCATTTCCTAAAGAAACCAAAGGAAAATGCCCTCTCCCTAATTGTACTTGAAAACAGGAAAGCCTAAAGCGTCAGGACAAGTCGTGGTAAATGGACAGGATGTCCTAGAATGACACTCTAGGTGTAAACAAATCACTGGAACTCATGGCATCCACCCAAGAGTTTTGAAGGAACTCAAGGGTAAAATTGTGGAACTGTTGGCCAAAATGTGTAACTCGTTACAAATGGGTACTGTGCTCCAGACCTGGCAAACTGCCAGGGCCACACTGAAAGAAGAGAAGGACAAATAGTCTCACTTGTGTACCTGGCAAGCTAGTTAGAGACTAGCTGAGTGGACAGTATCACTGAATATGTGCTTATCAACACCCGAAGCATTTACTGAGCACATTCGCCATGCCTGAGGCTAGGTGGGAGATGTCAACAAATTCAAGTGTCTAGGAGGCAGTTTGCAAAGCGGGTCCGAGAACTCCAGTGCTCCGGATACAGATTTGGGGAGATGTTGGCAGGTCAGTCAGAGAAATAGCTTTCATCTGGAGTGCAAAGGTCTTTCAATTGGCAGAGCCTGCCTGGAGCACCATGACTACCGGGACTAGACTGTTTTGAGAAGAGAGCTGAACTCCTCTGGTAATGTCTGCCCTGGGCAGTAGCGTGCTCTGTGTTTGCCGTCTCCACATATAGATGAGTATTCCGATTCTGAGGGGGTCTGTGATAACCCAGGGAAAATGTGAGAAGGGCGAATAGGAGAGGCTGAAAAACAGTCTCCTAGACACAGCAAGCATTTAATGAGTGAGTACAGGAAAAAGAAGCCAGCAAAGGAGGCCAAAACTGATCATCATTGATTCACTAGTTCATTTGTTCAACAAATAAATATCGGGCACTTTCTAGGTACCAGGCACTATTTCACACACTGGAGTCATGTCCAGGAAGCAGGCAATGCTCCCTCTTTTGGAATTATTTCAAAAATATCAGATAGTAATAAATACTCAGAATTGGAAGAGGGTAAATGTGGACAGGGGTTGGATGGGCACTGGAGCAAGATTGGCCAGCTCTTATAGAAGCTGAAACCTGAATTGGCAGGACTTAACAAGGTATTAAAAATAAAATAAACAAAACAAACTAGGTGAAGAGCATTCCTGGCAAAAGAAACAGCTAGTGCAAAGACCCTGGGGCAGAGGAGATGGCAGAAAAGTATACTTCCCTGAAGTTCATCTGGGTAAGGTGGCACTGCAAGGGAAAGATGGGGCTGAGGCGGTTTCCTGATGCTTATAGTCAGTTGACTGGTTGTTTAGAACAGAGAAACTTGATGTTGTTTGCACACTAAGGAAAAGGAGAAAGACTACAGGAGAGAGAAAGGATGACAGATGGTGCTGAGAAGGACATTCATCTTGGAAAAGAAGCATAGATGATAAGAGCAGGGATAGATTAACAGTTTACAACAGCACTTTCCAACCATTTTTAAACCTGTTAACTCATTTCTTAGTAATGTATATTATTTGGAAAAAAATTTAATCATCTGATCATCTTGCATGCAAAGCAAAATGAAGTGATTTAATGTTTTAAAATATATGTATCATTTTAGAACAGTGTATATTAAAGATTTTATTACAAAATTAATTGAATACAATATTTACTAATATTCATGGATTATGATAATAAATTCTGAATGAGTTCCATCTAACAAGTGATGCACATGGTTTAATTTACTTTAATTATGTAAGAAGCGACAATTTATAAAATATACATTAAAATGACATCTAATAATGTGCTTAGTTTGGAAACCAAATAAACATTATTAAGCTGAGGCTTGAAATTTAACTGTGTATCACAGCATCAAATATGGACAAAAACAGAACCAAATCTGCTTTCATAAATAGTGATAAGAAATCTTACATTTTGTGTAAAAAAAATCGGAATTATTTTTATCCTTTGTTTCTTTTATTTCTAAATAGTGAAATTTTTAAGTACATTTCTGTCCATTAATTATAAATATTTCTATGCAGATAATTAAAAGCCAAATTAGATATTGGCAACACCAACTTTTCTGTTATTAACATTGGTTTTTGAAATGATGGTGAGATCTCAGTGAGTTGTAGGAGATGTCCATCAGTTATATGGAATTCTGAAACCTAGTGAAGAGTGACTTGCAGAATTACTATCATGTGTACAGTCTTCATAAACTTTTCAACATTTTACTGCAGAATTCTGCTATTTGCCTTTACCCAAAGGCCCATTATGTGCAAAAATTAGACAGCTTAATCAAGTAAGCAACTAGCAAAAAATGAACATTAAAATTGTATGACAGTGAGATTACCACTGCAGTTGGTGATAGTGAACTCAACCCCCCAGTACTGGAGAATGGCCCAGTGATGAACACCAGTGCCTGGTCCCAAGCTCTTCTCTCTTAAATGGAAAACATATTTAAGTAATCATTATCTTTATCCAGTAATTTAAGTAGAGATTGAAACATATGCCGCTCTGATTCCCTCCAAGTTGGGAAGCGTTACTCAGGAGAGACATTGAGGGATGATAAACGGCAGGATGGCAGAGACTTTATTTTGCTCACTGCTACATCTCCAAATCAAACACAGTGCCTGGCACAGGTATTTGCTAAATACGTGAGTAAGCGGATGAACAGATGCATGTTGAAGCAGAAGGCCAAGTCCTCTGTGGAGGTGTGGAATGGTTTGGAGGAGGGATTGAGGAGAAGAGAGGAACAAGAGAGGGAAGTTGCAGGGGCTGGGTTAGCAAACACCATCCAGGTGAAAAGGCCAGGTTCCACAGAGGACATGGTATTCGTAAAGGACCGTCAGTTATGCCCAAACTCTTGTTTAAACAATTACTGTGTGTTTGGACTTGTGAAAGATACTGTAATAGTCAGAGATGAAGAAGACTCAACCCTTGCCTTCAGGAGAAGCCCACTAAGTTTCTGGGGGTAAGGAGACAAATATCCATTCTAGACCATGCACACACTCTACTCCACAGACCTTAGGGAAGAAGCAGAGGGGTCTCTCAAGCAGTTGACTGCAAGAATCAGGAGAGTGGGATACTTGTTCCAGCTTCACCATCAACCAAAAAGGCATCTGACCTGTCTGGACTCTGTTGCCCTAGTCTATGTTCGAAGGGATTAGGACTGGATCTCCTCGAAGGTGTCTGCCCAGTAAAACTTTGTCCATGCGCTTGGGGAACTCAGAGGGGGATTTGGTGTTGGCAGGGGTGTTGTGGAAATGCATCCTCAAGGACATGGAACTTGAGTTGGCCTTGGAGAATGGGGGAGGATTGTCGAAGTTGGGGCTGAGCATGTCAGGTGGGACCAGCAATGAACTAAGTCATGAGGGTAAAATTGTACAATATTTTTTTTTTGCTGATGGCCATTTTATAAATAAGAGAAGAGAGGTATGAACAAGCAAGGTCAAGTGATATGATGGATTGCATGCTAACAGATTGAAATTAGCATGACTCTCTTTGATGTGATGTTTTATCACCTACACACAAGACACAGAGGATGAAGGGCACCTGGGTGGCTCAGTCAGTTAAGCTTCCAACTCTTGATTTCGGCGAGGTCATGATCTCAGGTTGTAAGATTGAGCCCTACATCAGGCTCCACACTCAGCAGAGAGTCTGCTTGTCCCTCTCCCTCTGCTCCTCCCCACCACTACCCCCATGCTGTCCCTCTCTCAAGTAAATAAATAAATAAAATCTTTTTAAAAAAAAAAACATGGAAGGTTAAAAATAGTCTAATTAGAGTAGTACCAGCTTTGGGAACCCCATATACCGATGTTAAGAGCGATCTTACAAAACAGCTAAATGAGAGAATACACCATGAAATTTGCATGTAAGGGAATGATGATGATGATGGTAATGAAAGGTGATGGGAAAATGCTATAAATTCTCATAAGGTAGAATAGAAGCGAATGATTCTCAAAGTGGACAGGTGTAAAAATAGCCCATGCTCTATCTCTAACGTGAATTGCTACCTAACAAGGGCTGCCAGTGAGACCCAACAGATGGACAGAGGTAGGCAGCACCCAGACATCTATTGAAGCCCAAACTGGAAACATCAGCCTGCTCTTGTGCAGACCCATGGAGAGGAAGCTGGTACAGGGGTGCTGGTGTTCCAGGTCCAGCTCCAGCAGATTGCTTAACCTCGGTGTCTGCATCTGTGCAATGGGAATAATAATAACCCCTTCTCCATGTGCGTCACAACACTGTCACAAGGATCGAATGAGATAATGGGAATGAATTTGCTTTAAAAAGAATCAAGTGCTATAATTTCTGGAATGAGGCAACAGAAATTTGTGCATTTTTGATGTCTGTCTGGTATATGAACAGCTTGTGCAAACACACTTAAAATAATTCCTTGTATTTGCAGAATGTTTTAGAGTTTATCAGTTTCCAAAAAAAGATAAAGGGACTTGGTGTGGCTTTAACTCCAGGGAAAAAAAAACCTGGGTTTGAATTGCAATCTTGTCACTTGCTAATGTGGTTTGGCATCCAGATCTTTAAAGGACAGAGGCTCAATTTCCTCATTTGTAATATAGGGAGAGCATAGGCTCCCTCCCGGGGGGCCGGTTGTGAGACTTCAGTACAATAGTGGACGGAGCTTAGCGCCTATCCACACAGGCCCTTCGTGCACAGTGGCTGGCTTCTGTCTCACACTGTGTTAGGATGGGAGCTCCCATGGCCTGCAGAGCTCCTGAGACGGAGTTGGTGTTCAGTAAATATTTGTTGACTGGATGGGTGAACACCAGCTCTGTCATAGAGATGAAAGAAGGTAATACCTGCTTTCCTGGGTAAGAAAACCAAGGCTCAGAGAGATTAAATGTCTGCCTAAGGTTTAGTGTCAAAGCTGAAAACGGCAGGCAGGATTCAGTCATGAGCCCCTTCCCCAAGCATCCATGTGCTGCCCTCTGTTGTAAATCTCTGGCCTTTAGCAAGCTCCCAGGCTCCAGTTTTCTGAGCTGTTATTGTCCTATCTTTACTATTTGCTTCTGCTTCCCCTCCTCTTTTTTTTTTTTTTTTTTTTTTTTTGATCAGGGTTCAGAGAGTAAAAAACTCAAGTCAACTTCTAAATTGTTTTTCTTGAAAAAGGGCCAAAAGGAAAAGAAAAGGGGGGGGAAAGACCATAAGCAGAATCTCAAATGTCTTGGGTTTTGACAGTCCTCTGTTGGCTGGCCTAGCTCAAGAAAATACTCTTCACTGAAAGGTACAGTTTGTTTCTTTCTCCTGCAGACAGAAATGGGTGTTCAGGAGGCTGATTCATCCCATGGCCCTTGCAACAGGCCTGGGACCAGCCCTTTTCATTATGTGCTCTGTTCCCTCTTTGGTTTACAAGGTCAGAGTCGATGTTTTGGTTGTTTTCCAGCAGTGCTCTACTGACCGACTTCGCTCTAATCCCTTGATGTCACTTAAATAAACTCGAGGCGGGTGGGGGAGGGGAGCGGTTTGAGGACTCCAATGATTTTCTGCTGCTGTTGTTCTCGGCGGCAAATTAATTTGATGCTGTTATGTAAGTGTAATCATCCTCTCTAATCACATCACAGGATTGGGAACTGCCAGAAATAACAGAAGGGAACATTCGCGGTATCAAAGGGGAGCCACTAAAATAGATTGTTTATTTAGGTACCAAATTGAGACACTATTATTGGGATATGGAAAACAGCCCCCGCCACACTCCCCTTTCACACGTCCCTGTGTTTTACATACTGTATTTGTCCATGTGCATCATCCAGAAGTAAAAGGAGATACAGATTCAGAGCTGCCAGGGGCGCCATCCGGGAAGGAAAGCGGGGAGTCAGAGGACCATGAGTGTCAGTGGGTTTTGGTCGATGCCTGGCATTTTGGTGATGTTCCTGCTAGTGTAAGAGGCTCCTCTCTTTGCCTGATGTTCTTTCCTTATGCCTGCCTCCCTCTCTTCCCTGTTTTCCCCCAACTTGCCCCGTTGCCTTCTCCCTCCCCATGTTTTTCTAGCAAGTCAGAAGCCTCAGCTGAACTCAGGTGGCCCTTGGCAAATTCTTGTTGCTGTCCCCTCCCCCAGCAGATGGGTCACGGGACAGATGTGAAATGGTTACAGCTGCCCCATCTTCTCCCACCCTCTATCTGGTTCTCTTTCTTCTGCCCAAGCTCTTGTGCTTTCCTTCCTGCTCAGAGAGTCCCAGATGTGAGAAATAGAGTCCTATCCCGACCTGACAATGGACTGTGCCGAGTGCTCCATGGGACAGTGGATGAGTGGCTAAGAGTCTGGTTTGGAAGCTCAGCTCCACTCCTCGTCCTGGACAGATTATCTTTTCTGAGCATCACTTCCCTCGTCTGTAAGAGGGGACAGTAGAGCCTGGCTCAGCCTATTGCCATGAGGATTTAGGTGGGAACCCCTAGGAAAGCCCAGCATGTGGTGGGCAAGAATATGGGCTCCAGGGTTGGGATCTGCAGCCAGACTTTGGGTTTTGGGTCCCTGTGCCACTACTTATACCGCCTGCTCTGTGATGCTGTTCGAGATGCTGACCTCTTCACACCCCAGTGTCCTCATCTGTGAAGCAGGATCATGCTAATACTGATCAGAAGAGCAGAGAGTGAGATAAGATTGCATATTTTAAACGTTTAGCATAGTGCCTGGCTTACTAAATGTTAGCTTTTCGGCATTATTATCATTCTCATTATTATTATTTATTGTCATAATTGCAAAATCTAATTAAACAAAAATAATAATCATAACAATGACCCATTTCCAACTCTCCCCACCTCTTATTCCCACCACTTGTCCCCACACAGCTGCTAATCGCCCCTGGTGTTATTGGCCATAAGTAATCAGGACATGGCATAGGATCGAAGGAGGCAGGATGATTTAAAAACACATGGACAGACGGGGTAAGGAGGGATACACTCCATGAGAGAGAAAGGACACTCAGCTGAAGGATCATAGGAGACTCTCTCCTTGGAGCCTCTGATGGAGGCCTCTTCCTGCTCCCCTGGTCTCCACATTTCCTCTGCCATGTTCCATATCTCGTCTCCTCCTGCCTCTCTTCTCTGTTCTGATCACCGTCAGCTTTGAAATGCCTTCCACCAACAAAGTCCTCCCATCAGAACAAAATAATCCCTTTTCCTGGTGTAATGAGGGGCACCCAGGCTGGGGATTAGTAGGCTTGACTCTTTTCCTGCCCCTCACCTCTTGGGCGACTTTTGTCCATGGGCCTTCTGGTTTTGTCTGTGGACAAGGACAGCAGAGTATGACACATGTCAGCGGGAGTACCAGCCAGTCCCCCATTTCTGAAGCATGTACTAGGACCCAGAGTGCTGCTGTCCCTCACTTTCCTTGAATGGAAGTGTTTTTTTATTTTTTTTTAAGATTTTATTTATTTATTTGACAGAGTTCACAAGTAGGCAGAGAAGCAGGCAGAGAGGGAGGAGGAAGCAGGTTCCCTGCTGAGCAGAGAGCCCGATGCGTTGCTCGATCTCAGGATCCTGGGATCACGACCTGAGCCGAAGGCAAAGGCTTTAACCCACTGAACCACCCAGGGGGCCCTGGAAGTGTTTTTTAAAAAACATAAAAATTCATCTCTAAGACTATTCCCTACATGCCGGTCACAGAAGGGAATAGATCACTTGCATAGTCATCTTTCACTCTTTTTCCTCTAATCTATTTTTTTATAAAGATTTTATTTATTTAACACAGAGAGATCGAGATCACAAGTAGGCAGAGAGGCAGGCAGAGAGAGAGGAGGAAGCAGGCCCCCTGCCGAGCAGAGAGCCCGATGTGGGGCTCAATCCCAGGACCCTGGGATCATGACCTGAGCCGAAGGTAGAGGCTTTAACCCACTGAGCCACCCAGGTGCCCCTTTTTCCTCTAATCTAATCTCAGTTTGGTGTCCTCCCCAGCTAAAGATTTTCTGTGGAGAGTCTAATGAGCAGGCTGCCCAAAGTAGTTGTCGTAGCTGGAAGGAATGCTAACTGAGGTTCAGTCACCAGCTCCAGAAAAAGTGGGGCTCTGTGGTAACCAGGCCCAACTAGGTTTGCAAAAATATATTGAAAGTAAACCTTTAAAGGGATTTTGTTTTTCCTTTTTCCTAGAGAAAGTGATCTGGACAGTTACCTTCTGTGCACTACTTCATTCTCTGTGAACTTGGCGAGCTACACGTTTTAGCTAGCTGGTTGGTGCCTCTAGCAATGGTAACCGGTGGAGGAGACCAGTAGGAGGGGAGTGAATTCTTTCTCGAGTACAGACACAGTGGTGGTCTGGTGGGCTTCAGAGTCACACTCTAACTGCGCCACTTTCTAGCTGGGGGACTTTGGGCAAGTTACTTAACCTCTCTGAATCGCAATTTCTCCATCTGTAAGCTGCTTGATAC
>ML100417.1:64544-130245 GCA_003697995.1 Taxidea taxus jeffersonii | reverse complement strand
TTCTTTGAAAGAATTAATAAGATTGATAAACCCCTGGCCAGACTTATCCAAAAGAAAAGAGAAAGGACCCAAATAAATAAAATCATGAATGAAAGAAGAGAGATCACAACCAACACCAAAGAAATACAAACAATCATAAGAACATATTATGAGCAACTCTATGCCAACAAATTTGACAATCTGGAAGAAATGGATGCTTTCCTAGAGACATATAAACTGCCAAAACTGAACAGGAAGAAACAGAAAACCTGAATAGGCCCATAACCAGTAAGGAGATTGAAACAGTCATCAAAAACCTCCAAACAAACAAAAGCCCAGGGCCAGATGGCTTCCCAGGGGAATTCTACCAAACATTTAAAGAAGAATTAATTCCTATTCTCCTGAAACTGTTCCAAAAAATAGAAATGGAAGGAAAACTTCCAAACTCATTTTATGAGGCCAGCATCACCTTGATCCCCAAACCAGACAAGGATCCCATCAAAAAAGAGAATTACAGACCAATATCCTTGATGAACATAGATGCGAAAATTCTCACCAAAATACTAGCCAATAGGATCCAACAGTACATTAAAAGGATTATTCACCACGACCAAGTGGGATTTATTCCAGGGCAGCAGGGTTGGTTCAACATCCGCAAATCAATCAATGTGATACAGTACATTAACAAAAGAAAGAACAAGAACCATATGATACTCTCAATAGATGCTGAAAAAGCATTTGACAAAGTGCAACATCCCTTCCTAATCAAAACTCTTCAAAGTGTAGGGATAGAAGGCACATACCTCAATATTATCAAAGCCATCTATGAAAAACCCACTGAAAGTATCATTCTCAATGGAGAAAAACTGAGAGCTTTTCCGTTAAGGTCAGGAACACGGCAGGGATGTCCGCTATCACCACTGCTATTCAACATAGTACTAGAAGTCCTAGCCTCAGCAATCAGACAACAAAAAGAAATTAAAGGCATCCAAATCGGCAAAGAAGAAGTCAAAGTATCGCTCTTTGCAGATGATATGATACTATATGTGGAAAACCCAAAAGGTTCCACTCCAAAACTGCTAGAGCTTGTACAGGAATTCAGTAAAGTGTCAGGATATAAAATCAATGCACAGAAATCAGTTGCATTTCTTTACACCAACAACAAGACAGAAGAAAGAGAAATTAAGGAGTCAATCCCATTTACAATTACACCCAAAACCATAAGATACCTAGGAATAAACCTCACCAAAGAGGCAAAGAATCTATACTCAGAAAACTATAAAGTACTCATGAAAGAAATTGAGGAAGACACAAAGAAATGGAAAAATGTTCCATGCTCATGGATTGGAAGAATAAATATTGTGAAAATGTCTATGCTACCTAAAGCTATCTACACATTTAATGCAATGCCTATCAAAATCCCATCCAATTTTTTCAAAGAAATGGAACAAATAATCCTAAAATTTATATGGAACCAGAAAAGACCTCAAATAGCCAAAGGAATATTGAAAAAGAAAGCCAAAGTTGGTGGCATCACAATTCCAGACTTCAAGCTCTACTACAAAGCTGTCATCATCAAGACAGTATGGTACTGGCACAAAAACAGACACATAGATCGATGGAACAGAATAGAGAGCCCTGAAATAGACCCTCAACTCTATGGTCAACTTATCTTCGACAAAGCAGGAAAGAATATCCAATGGAAAAAAGACAGCCTCTTCAACAAATGGTGTTGGGAAAGTTGGACAGCCACATGCAGAAAAATGAAATTGGACCATTTCCTTACACCACACACGAAAATAGACTCAAAATGGATGAAGGACCTCAATGTGAGAAAGGAATCCATCAAAATTCTTGAAGAGAACACAGGCAGCAACCTCTTTGACCTCAGCCGCAGCAACTTCTTCCTAGGAACAACGCCAAAGGCAAGGGAAGCAAGGGAAAAAATGAACTATTGGGACTTCATCAAGATCAAAAGCTTTTGCACAGCAAAGGAAACAGTCAACAAAACCAAAAGACAACTGACAGAATGGGAAAAGATATTTGCAAACGACATATCAGATAAAGGGCTAGTATCCAAAATCTACAAAGAGCTTAGCAAACTCAACACCCAAAGAACAAACAATCCAATCAAGAAATGGGCAGAGGACATGAACAGACATTTCTGCAAAGAAGACATCCAGATGGCCAACAGACACATGAAAAAGTGCTCCACATCACTGGGCATCAGGGAAATACAAATCAAAACCACAACGAGATACCACCTCACACCAGTCAGAATGGCTAAAATGAACAAGTCAGGAAATGACAGATGCTGGCGAGGATGTGGTGAAAGGGAAACCCTCCTACACTGTTGGTGGGAATGCAAGCTGGTGCAATCACTCTGGAAAACAGCATGGAGGTTCCTCAAAAAATTGAAAATAGAGCTACCTTATGACCCAGCAATTGCACTACTGGGTATTTACCCTAAAGATACAAACATAGTGATCCAAAGGGGCACGTGTACCCGAATGTTTATAGCAGCAATGTCCACAATAGCCAAGTTATGGAAAGAACCTAGATGTCCATCAACAGATGAATGGATAAAGAAGAGGTGGTATATATATACAATGGAATACTATGCAGCCATCAAAAGAAATGAAATCTTACCATTTGCGAGGACATGGATGGAACTAGAGCATATTATGCTTGAAATAAGTCAACTAGAGAAAGACAACTATCACATGATCTCCCTGATATGAGGAAGTGGAGATGCAACGGGGGTGGGAGTTAAGGTGGTAGGAAAAGAAAAAATGAAACAAGATGGGATCGGGAGGGAGACAAACCAAAAGAGACTCTTAATGTCATAAAACAAACTGAGGGGGTTGGGGGGGAGAGGGTTTGGGAGAGGGTGGTGGGGTTACATTATATGTTTAAATAAAGCTTAAATAAAAAGAAAAAATATATATAAAAAAAATGGAGAATAAACAGCACAATATAATCTCATGCCAAAAACAGGAGAAGAAAAAAAGATGCACTGTGTTCATAGGATCGGAGTGATGTGACTCAGTGTTATATCAATGACATATACGAAATAGTAAGTTTTATTAAAAATTGTCTCAGGAGAGCATTTCATGACATGGAAGAATATTCGTAGTTTATTGTTTAGAGTCACAGACAAGTTATGAAATGGAATGTATGGCACGATCCAATCTGAGTTGCCAAATGTATAGAAATAGATTTTTTAAGAGACCGATTGGACAATGTCAAAAGGTTTATAGCAATTACGTTGGTGATTTTCTTTCTTGTTGGTACTTAAGCTATCTTTCAATGTTTTTTAATTTTTTTAATTTTTATTTTTTTTAAAGATTTTATTTATTTATTTGTCAGAGAGAGAGGGAGAGAGAGCGAACTAGCACAGGCAGACAGAGAGGCAGGCAGAGGCAGAGGGAGAAGCAGGCTCCCTGCCGAGCAAGGAGCCCGATGTGGGACTCGATCCCAGGACGCTGGGATCATGACCTGAGCCGAAGGCAGCTGCTTAACCAACTGAGCCACTCAGGCGTCCCACTTTCAATATTTTTTTAAATGGCATGGCATTGCTTCTAAATCAGAGGGGAATATCATCAGTAAATGTATTATCCTTTTGGAAAGGGAATCTTAGAGTCGTCTTATTTTTTTATTATTTTTTTATTTTTTTTAAAGATTTTATTTATTCACTTGACAGACAGAGATCACAAGCAGGCAGAGAAGCAGACAGAGAGAGGGGGGAAGAAGGCTCCATGCCGAGCAGAGAGCCCGATGTGAGGCCCGATCCCAGGACCCCGGGATCACGACCTGAGCCGAAGGCAGAGGCTTTAACCCACTGAGCCACCCAGGCGCCCGAGTCATCTTATTTTAACAGCTCTCAACTGGGACAATTTCGCTTCCCCACCCACCCCAGGGTACCGGCAAATACTGGTGGGGATATCATATTGACTGGGATCCCTGTTGGTACTTAGGGCCAGGGATGCTAAATGTATTAAAGTCCTTCACATCAAAGCATTATCCCACCCATAATGCCAAGGCAGCCCTATTGACAAAACTGTGTCCAACTCATGTATTTTACAATCAAGGGCACTGAGGTCCAGAGAAGTAAGGTGCCCAAAGTAAAAGGCAAATTAGTCCTAAGTCAAAACAAAGGTCTAGCTTCTCTGGTTTGCGGTTCATAGCTCTTCCCATTTTCCTACTTTATGGAAGAGGTGGGATTTGAGATGCGTTAGAAGAATGGGTAGTGTCGTGTAGTATGTTGAATAATGGCTACCCAAAGATCTCAGGTCTGAATCCCTGGAAGCTGTGAATATTCTCATATACCCTTTAAACATTAACACTTCAGGCTGTTGTACAGCTGGCCAGCCCTTAGACTAGCTCCTTCTAGAAGCTGGGGGTGATGTTTCTTTGGCGACCTCTAGCATCTGCTGAAGAGTGGGCATTCCTCCTCCTTCTCACCAGCTGGTGACTGCTGTTAAGAGCGACATTCTCTGGGGGTGCCTGGCTGGCTTCGTGGGTGAAGAGTGCACCTCTTGATCTTGGGATTGTAAGTTCAAGTCCCATGTGGGGCACAGAGATTACTTAAAAATAAAATCTTTAAAGAAAGAAAAGGATGGAAAGAAAAAGAAAAGGGAAAGAGTGACACTCTTCAAACTAGGGAAATGGAAAGTGGATGTTCAGGCCAAATATTATTAAATGCCAATAAAATGCTTCAAAATAGGAATCATTTATAAAAATGTTATTTGTGTTGTTAAAGGAGTAATTATTCATGAATGACATGAATAATTACTCCTTCGGTGATGGCATGCTTCTCTGTTTGCAGAGGCCACTTAAATAAGCAGATGAACAAAAGATCTCTAGCTTTTTTACTTCTTTCTTAGAATTTTCATCTCTCTGATTATATCACCCATCTGTTCATGCATGCCGTCTACTTTACCCATTAGAGCCCTAGCCTATTAATCAAAGTTGTTTTCAATTCCTAGTCATAATTCTGGTATTTCTGCCATGACTGGTTCTGAGGCTTGCTCTGTCTTTTCACATCGTATTTGTTGCCTTTTGGAATGCCTCGTAATTTTTTCCTGATGGATAGGCCAAAAGGAATGGCTGTAAATGGGCCTTCAGCAAGGTGTGGTGAGGTGTGGGGGAGAGGAAGCATTTTCCAGTCCCCTGAGTAGATCTGGATGTTTCGGTGAGCCTGTGCTCCTGACTGAACTCCCTGAGGGGTCCTCACTGGTTGTCTCTCCCAACAAGATGGCTAGAGCTGGCCGGCCTTAAGTATTTCTCTTTCTCAGGTCAGTTAGGCTCTGCTTACCTAGTTTCCCTTGAGAGAGGCCTTGTTAAGGAGGGCAGAGTGCAGTGGCCTTCTTCAAAATGGTTCCTTTTCTCCTCCCCCACACCAGAAGTCCAAGGGGATTTTTTTCTGGTATTTGTTGTGGGAGTCTGGTTGAACTCCAGGAGGTCCCAATATTGTGGAGGTCTCCCTAGCACTTGGGGGGGCCCTGGAGTTTTTAACTCTCAGGCGAGGATCCCCTGAGCCCCCAGCAATTTGCCAATCACAGTTCTGGTCTCCTCACCTGGCCCTCAGCCCTGCTGTGTTAGCCTCCAGTCCCCGTAATATGCCTTTTGTTTCTCCGTCCCGGGAGCAACGTTTTGTTCTGTATCTCTCCTTCTCTGTGGATCCATAAAGGGTTGTTGATTTTTGTGTCTCTCGGGGTTTTTACTTGTTGTTACCAGAGAGTGGCTGCTTCCAAGCCCCTTACAAATGGAACCAGAAAATGTTAAGTCTCTAGAGGAACAAGAGAAACAGTTCAAGTTCTGCCCTCATGGAGCTTATTCCCTAGAGGGAAAGCTGGACGATAACCGAACATAAGTTGGCCTCTCAGGGAGCGATGGCCGTTGGGAAGAAAACCAAAGGGAAATCAAAGAAGACTTCTAGTTTTTCAGCCCTCAAGAGCAGGCACAAGTAGGGAGGGATGCCAAAACAAAAATCAAATACTAAATCTGGTTTGTCTGTTATATCACTAAGTAAAATGTTGAATTAGCATCTGGATATAGCAGTCAGGGGAGGGTTCCATGCTGCAAATCTAATTTGGGGCCTATGGATGTGATTTACATTCACGAAATAAACATAATCATCCAGAGCTGTGCTTTCCAATATGGTAGCTACCAGTAACCATATGTGGTTATCAAGCACTTCAAACATAGCTAGCAGGACGAAGGAGTTGAATTTTATTTAATGTCAGTTTAAATGTAAATGTAAAACTGACACATGATTCAGTTATTGGAAAACTTTAAGTGTGCTTGGAAAAACATAGGTATGGTTTTCAGCTGTAAATATTATAAAGTCAGGCATTTCTTATGAAATGGAAACCAGGCATTGCTTATGAAAATGTAGCATCTGAATTAAGATGTACGGTAAGTGTAAAATATAGACCGTATTTCAAAGATCTGGTACCTCAAATGTAAAATAACTCGTTAATAGTTTTAATACTGGTTACATGTTGAAATGATAATACTTTAGATACATCGATATAGTGTGCCAGAAAATTAATTTCACCTGTTTCTTGTGTTTGTTTGTTTTTCCCAAAATGTGGCTCCTAGAAGACCAAATGTTACGTGGGTTGCATTACATTTCTATTGGATAGTGTTTAGCTAGTAAAAAAGAAATATCTGAGGACTGAATCCTTGGGGTACCCTACAGTGTAGAGATTTTGGAAAGAGGGATAATCCTGTGAAGAAGCCTCAGAAAAAGCAGCCTCAGAGGGAGACCAACCAGGAGAGCAAGGTGTTCTAGAAGACAAGTGAAAAAATATGTTAACAAAGAAGTAGCAAGCAACCATGTTAGAGGCTGCTGAGAGGTTAGGTATCATGTAGACTGAGAAGTGGCCATTATATTTAGCAAAATGGAGATTGTTAGTGAGCTTGATGGGTTTCAGTGTGTGTGTGTAAAGGGGGCACAAAAGGCTGATTGAGGTAGATTATAAAAAAAAAATTATAGACTACTCCTTTCAGGGGAACAGAATAATAGAGGTATTGGGGAGTAGAGGTTTAAGGGAAGAGGTTTTTTTTTTAATCCAATGGGAAATATATTATTATATTAGTTTTTTTATTCTCCATTAAGCTTTTGCCCTAAATAAATCATCTTGCAAATATCTATTAGCTAGTAGGATGATTCCAATTTTATTTAATCAGAGTCAAGGAATACTAAGAATTTCAAATAAACACCTGTGTCTTACTTGGCCCATGAAATCATTGTGTACAAAGACGTCTAGGATTACCAAATCTCTTTCTAGGATTACTAAAATGACTAACATAATGGATTGTTCACAGTTCCCTAAAGTATAAAACTGTGACATCATCTCTGTTGCAGTAGACTAGTGTGGAATTGTAGAACTTTAGAACACAGGTTCCAAACTTGTATTAAATTTTGATTGATCATCCTGTCTTATTTCAATTTCCATAGTACTTAGTGTAGATTTTGGCATATGATTAGTGCCTAGTATAATGGTATGAATGAGTAAAGATAATCTCAGCATCCTGAATTACTAAAGGGACAAGCAATACCCAAGAATTCACCAACAGATGGCACCATTCAATTCTTAATTACAAGTGCTGGATTGGGGGGGGGTGTGCAATGGAATCCCGGGGAATATATTTTGCTACTTCAATTTCATAATTGAATTATTAAAGCCTACTCCCGTGTATTTATTTATCGCAAATGTCTATGTCCCTACTCTAAATTGATCCTTTCTTTAGCTCAGATCTTGAAAGATAAGGAAATGAGATTGACTTGTACATAAGAGAGAAAATCTCTATAGGTTATCACTATTAAAATATTTTTGAGCACTAAGAAGTCAGGTTCTGCTAATTCATTTCCCCTAAGAGATTAATATCCTTCGCCAGCAGTAAAACCAAGGATGTCTTGCATGCATCTGGACCACTGGCAGAATACTCCAGGGAACAGATGTTGCCTTTTGCAGTTCCGCTGTGCTCGGCCTGAAAGTGACAAGGACTAAAGAAATACAAAACTTTAGAAATACAAAACAAAACAAACAAAACCCGGTCCCATATGGTCTGCACGTCCAAAGTGTAAAACAGTCAAGGGCCATATGTAAGCAGTGTTCCCACCATGTCCTACGATTACTTTTACTTTCTGCAGAACTCGCTGTAATTTTCCTAATTTCCTAGGCTCGTTATTTCACCTGCAGGCCTGAGAAGTGAATGGTTGTGTTCTAAGACAATAGTGTTGCCAGGAGCCAGGCCCGGCAGCTCGGGTGAGTGTGGAGCCCCGGTCCCATACAAGACCAACAACAGTGGCGACACAAACAACCTCATGGCATCATTTGCCTAAAATTTGAGAAGAGTGGCTATGGCCGCTGTTTTATTTTTAGGCTCATTAAGAAGTCTATATCTCAGGGCACCTGGGTGGCTCAGTGGGTTAAGCCTCTGCCTTTGGCTCAGGTCATGATCTCAGGGTCCTGGGATGGAGTCCCAGGCTCAGCTGGGAGCCTGCTACCTCCTCTCTCTCTCTGCCTGCCTCTCTGCCTACTTGTGATTTCTCTCTCTGTGTGTCAAATAAATAAATAAAATCTTAAAAAAAAAAAAGTCTCTATCTCAGATAAATGAGACTGCCAAAAGTAAGAAAGCTTCAAATTGACCGGGTCTTGTTCTAATGGAACAAAACAGCAGATGCCCATGGCACCCAGCACCCCCATCTCTCTAAGGAGGGAGCTGTGTGAACCTGGTGGCTAGGGTTTCAGGAGAAGCCCCTCCAGGCTAACCTGGCCCTCTCCGGAAGATCGGTAAGATCCACCCAGTTTCTGGTATATTTGACATGGCCCATACCTTGCCAAGAAGGTTATCACCGCATTTCCTGAGAATAACACCACTTTGAATTTAAAAATGTATGTGCGTAAATGACTAAATCTTTAAATGACGCATCAGTTACTTTCTCCATGTTCCCTTCCACCTGAGCACTCCTCAGTTGCCTTTGTGGGTTTCTTCTCCCTTCTCTGATTGACGCTCACACCAGGGCTTGGGAATCCCTCCCCGACTCGACTACCACCCGAGGGATGGAGGGGAAACATTGCAGACCTCTTCCAGCTCCTGATCCTCCCTCTGCCTTCTGAACCTCTCTACTTGGATGTCCCATTAGTGTCTCAAACACAATAGTGGGGGAAGTAAAGCCCTCATTATTCTCTTCCCAAACCCTCTGCCCTTCTTCATTCACTGTGTGTGTGTGAAAGTTTTTCAGTATAATATCTGATAATAAAAACATGACTTATGTAAGTTATGAAACCAAATTATAAAACAGATAATCATGAAACCTTCATTTAACTTAGGAATTAGCATCCAACCCATATCATTGCCTCTGTGTAGAACTTCATTGTCTCAACCTTCTGAAGCCTTCTCAGAGTCTATTAATTTCCCATTGCTGCTATAACAAACAGGCACAAACTTAGTAGCTTAAAACAACATAAACTTATAACCTTACAGGTGGGGAGAACAGAAGTGTAAAATGGGTCAGCAGGGCTGCATTCCTTCGGGGGCCTCCAGGGAAAAAGCTGTTCCCTTGCCTTTGCCAGCTTCTCGAGGCTGCTGGTCTTGGTTCATTGCTCCTTCCTCTGTCTTCAGAACCTGCCGGGCGGCAAGGTCAAATCTGTCTCTGTCTGACCTCTGCTTCCATCATCACATCTCTTCTCTGACAACTTACCTCTCTCTTTAAGGGCCCCTCTGATGGCAGTGACTCCCCATATAATCCAGGATAACCTCCCCATCTCGAGATCTTTAATTTAATTGCATCCTTTGCCATGCAAGATATCATATTCACAGCCCCTGGGGGTGAGGGCATGGACATCTTTGGAGAGGGGAGCATTATTCTGCCCATTATATGTAGGTAACCACTATTCTTTATTGTGTTATTTCTTTAAGATGACATTCTCAAATAAATATGTATGTATCTCTAAAAATTTTTAATGAAATTCTGTTTGCTTTTTGAAGTTCATAAAAAGTATACATAGTCTTCAACGTTTTCTTTTTTTAAGATTTTATTTACTTTCTTGACAGAGAGAGATTCCAAGTAGGCAGAGAGGCAGGCAGAGAGAGGGGGCGGGAAGCAGGCTCCCTGCCGATCAGAGAGCCTGATGCGGGGCTCGATCTCAGAACCCTGGGATCATGACCTGAGCCGAAGGCAGAGGCTTTAACCCACTGAGCCACCCAGGCGCCCCAGTCTTCAACTTTTTAAACTAAATCTTATGAATCTAAGATCCACTTATGTTACATGTAGTTCACTTATTTGTATTACTTTATAATGAATTTGTTAATATACCTAAAATTATTTATCCATTCTATGGTTGATGCAAATAGTGCTGCTATGAATAGCCATGGTTGCTGGGGCAAAAATGTGCATGGGTTTCTCGAGTGTCCTATCTAGGAGCGGAATTTCTGGATTATAGATTACATTACAGGGTTAAAAATAAAAATAACAAGTTAAAAATAGCTGCAGTTTACTTTTGAACTTGATTTACATTTCCAGTGTATATCAGTCAGTGCTACCATTTCTCCGTAGCTTTGTTACACAGGCAATGTGGCGGGTATGAAAGAACATTTCATCATGATTTTGATTTGAATTTTTCTAGTTACTTATAAGAGTGAACATCATTTCATATGCCTTTGGCCAATTATTAACTCTCTTCTGAGAAATACTCCCTCATGGAATGTATCCATTTTTCCACTTGTAGGACTTCTTTATATATTGAGTAAATTAATCTCTCATTCATTAATTGTATTTCCAATAAATTCTGCCAGGTTGTAGCTTGGCTTTCCACGCCCCTCTGCCTTCTTTATGGTGTCTGTGATATCATAAAGGATGAGCAGCTCAAATCAGACTCTCAGGAATGAAAAGTCTCACCCAGTGTTAGACTTCTTTTTCTTAAAGCTTTATTAATAATTTAAAGGATGTAGGCAATATTGTAATAGGTGAAGCAGAGGGAGGTCTGGGACCATTAATATCATTTTTTAGATCCTTTCTAAGCATGGGTGAAATTCACATCACTTGAACACCAGGAGGTCGTTTTGAAAATAAAATATCTCCTTCTGTGCACATCAATCCATAGATCTGAAGTTTGTTTGCCATGATCAACTTTAGACAATCAGATATATCCTGCTAAAAGCAATCCCTGAAAAAAGACTTTTCCATTCACAAATTCCATTAAGTCATTTGCTAAGATGTCTATCATTATTATGTTTACAAGGAGATTTAGACTGTGGTCTTTCTTTCCTGGTGTCATTGCCCCTCATTCCCTAACTGGAAAGAGTGAATTACAGATCTGCTGTTTAACCATTTATTTCCCAGTGTCTTTATTAATGTGTGTGGTGTGAGGTAAAGATCCAATGCATTGGATAACCAGTAGCAGTCCCAATAACTTTTATGGAATTTCATGAAATTTTTTTTGTAGACCGTAATCTATATGAGACTCAAGTCTTTAGAATATGTGATAGTTGGAGATTTAATTTATGACTTAGTATGTGGTCAAGTTTTGAAATATTCTATATGTGTTGGGGAAGATTGTGTATTATGTACCTGTTAGAGAAAGGGTTCTCTAAGTGCCTAATAATTCAAGCTGGTTAATTGTGTAGTTTTCAAATTTTTACTCTGCATGTTTTTACAAAGACTTATTATGTTCTTGACTTATGAACAATTGAAGTAGTATGTTGAAATGTCCCAATATTTTACCTGCCAATATTCTTTTTTTTTTAAGATTTTTTTTTTTTCAGTTGACAGAGATCACAAGTAGGCAGAGAGGCAGGCAGAGAGAGAGGAAGGGAAGCAGGCTTCCTGCCGAGCAGAGAGCCGGATGCGGGACTCAATCCCAGGATCCTGGGATCATGACCTGAGCCGAAGGCAGAGGCTTTAACCCACTGAGCCACCCAGGCGCCTCACTGCCAATATTCTTCTGTAGTTATCTATGCATGTGAAGTTTTCATTATTGAGTATATTCAAAGTTTAGAATTATTCTTTATCCCTGGTAAACTTATAATGTAGTGACCCACCCATTTGCTAATAAGGATTTTGTCCCTAAGTTTTTCTTGTCTGATAGTAATATAAGTATGCCAAGCTTTTCAAAGTTAATATTTGCCTAGCCTTTAAAAAAAAATCTTTTTGGGCACCTGGATGGCTCAGTGGATTGAAGCCCTGCTTTTGGCTCAGGTCATGATCCCAGGATCCTGGGACTGAGTCCCGCATCCAGCTCTCTGCTCGGCAGGGAGCCTGCTTCCCCTCCTCTCTCTCTGCCTGCCTCTCTGCCTACTTGTGATCTCCGTCTGTCATATAAATAAATAAATAAATAAACCTTTAAAAAAAATCTTTTTACTTTCAACACTTCCAAGTTCTTATGTTTTAAATGTGTCTCTTGTAAAGAGTCTATAATTAGTTTTTTGTCTCTCGGGGGAAAGAAAAACAAACTTTCATTGTTTTAGTTAGTTTATATTTATTGTGATTACTGACATATGTGAACTTGTTTTTATCATTAAGTTTTTTCTCCATTTCTTTGAAAAGTTGATGACATCTTGTGTTTATTTTTATTTATTTCATTTTTTCCCGCCTACTGGATTGAAAGTATGGGTGCTTCTATTCTTTATTCAATACATTTGAAATATTATTCATATTTAACAAGTATGACTAAGTAGGGATTAAGTTCACGTCTTAGCCTTTCTTCTGAACAATACAATTATTTTAGGACATTTTAATTTCAGTCACTCAATTTTTCTTTTTCTGGAAATGTCTTGTTTTTTTCCTTATTCTTGAAATATAGTTTTGCTGGCTTTACAACTTTAGATTAAGTTGGCATTTTTCTCAGTATCTTTGAGATTTTATTTTATTGTCTTTTGACTTCTAATATTGTTATTGAGGAGTTGGCTGAAGTCTAATTGTCTTTTTTTTTTTTTTTTTTTGTAGGTAATTTGTCTTTTCTCACTGCCTGCTTTTAAGCTTTTCTCTTTTTCTTTGGTGTTCTGCAGCACTGTTACTATGTGTGTAGGTGTGGATTTCTTTTTATTTATTCTGTTTGGTACATGTCATGCTTTCTGTATATGTGGACTTACATATTCCATCATCTTTCTAGGAAACTCTCAACCTTTATATCTATAAAAATTACTTCTCCTTCATTATTGCTAGCATTTCATTCTGGAACTCAGAATAGGTGTATGTAAGACCTCTTGGTGTATCTTTATTATCTCTTACCCCTTTGTTCATTTTCATAGTTCTCTGTGTTTCACCCTAAAAATGTTTTGAAATACATCTTTCAGTTTACTAGTTCTCTCTCTCTTCACTTGTGTGTGGTCTACTGCTTAACACATCCATTGTATTTTATAGTATCATACTTTTTACTGTAAAAAAGTTGTATTTCATGATTTCTCAAGTCCACCTGGCAATTTTAATAGATTCTACTCTTCTTAATTGCGTATTTTTAAAATTCCATCTTCTTTCTTTTGAACCCAAGCTACACATTTTTAAAATATTATTTTTGATAATTCAAAATTCTGAAGACTTAGGGGGTCTAAATGTATATTTTGGTTGCATCTGTTGACCTCACTTATGACATCCTCCCCCTCCCCCACCCCACCCAATGTTTAATTTTTATTGTGACTTCATATTTATTTGAAGGCAGTGTTCTGATGGGATATGTATCTGCTTCTTCTAGTTACTGGGAGATTTCAAGCACCTGGGACAACTTGAGCCTCCTTCCAGTTTTTCCCGCCTAACATGAGAATTTCCAGTTCAGCTCACTTGCCTTGCAACTAACCCAAAACTTGGACTCACCAAGACAGGACTTGAGGGTAAATTTTGACCTCGCTTTAGAGGTCAATCATTTTCAACCCATAGCATTTAGTGTGAGTTGAATATCACACAAGTGTGGGTGAAAGAAATCTCCAGAGTCAATTTTAATATACTATATAACCAATCTACCACTGAAAAAACTGTTTTTAATTGAAGAAAGAAAAATCCAAGGATGAAAGCTTAATTCAGTTGTGATCCTTGGAATCTGAGCTTTTTAATTAAAAAAATGAAACTGTGCAATGACATTCACTCCAATACTAACAAGTTCAGACTGTCGGCTAGGCTAAGGTATGCATAATGTTCAGGGTGAAGGGGCTGCTTGAGAAGCCTAGTTCTCTAGCTTTTTGCAAATCTGCCAAGTGACTGTGGGGGCCTGGACTTCCCAAGAAGAAGTTAATCGATATATTAAATCTGAAACTACGTTGGGTGAACTTAGTGAAAATGAAAATCTATTTATTGAGAAAATGAATCAACTTGAATTTCTGTATCACATAAATAAAACAACCAACTGATTAATTAAATATTTCCCTATTGTTTTCATTGTGCAGCAGTCTCGTAGTACACAGACCACCCAGCAGATGGATTTGGAATCTGGAATTGGTGAGAACATTGAGCAAGTTTCTTAAATTTGGAATCTTCTCATAGGGTTGATGAGACCATTAAACAAGTTAACACATGGGAAACACTCATCATAGCGCCTAACACAAAGTAGGAACTTAAAAGACCCTTCACAATAAATTCATAAAATAAACCGTTATTTTGTGTCCTTTATTTGGGAATTTGCTTTTTTTTTTAACCTATTAGAACAAATTAGCTCAATGCAAGTAGGTTAATGTTTTATCTACAAAAAACTGATAACAAAGTCAACTTTAATGAATCAAAAACCCCTATGTTCATGAATAATCACCATTTTATATGAAGTTCTCCTAAACAGAGTGTTTCTTGTGTGAATAAGTTATTTTTCCTTCTTATAATGAAACCTCTAAGGTCTAGCTATACCATCAAGATGTTAGAATATTTTCATTCAATTAACTTAAATTATGTAATGTGAAAATGAATGATGGCCAGAAGGCTGATGCCAGTATAATTCTGGTGAGAAATTATATTTCACACATTGGTTTATTTAAGTTAGAATTTTCTTTGGGTAATAAAAATAGTGTTACATAGAAATTAGTTGTATCTAACCTCACACATACTGCCATAAATGACTCTTACAAATCCTGTACTCTGAGTGACAGTGACAAATCTCCCAGAAGGCAATTTTACAGTAAAATAGGGCTATCCCAGACCCACTTAGGATGAAGTGTCCTGGATAGGTGAATGTTCCAAATAGTTGATTTAAAATAACAAAACACTGAACATTTGAACTATTTGGATTGGAACATTTTCTAATTGTATCATACACGTCTTTCCTTCTTTTTTTAAAGATTTTTATTTATTTATTTGAGAGAGAGAGAGAGAGAGAGAGAGAGAGAAGCAAGCATGAGCAGGGATGAGGGGCAGAGGGAGAGGGAGAAACAGACTCCCCACTGAGCAGGGAGCGCAATGTGGGGCTTGATCCCAGGAACCTGGGATCATGACCCGAGCCAAAGGCAGATACTTAACCAACTGAGCCACCCAGGGGCCCCCACTTATTTTTTCCTTAAACATTGTATATGGATTATGATACAAACTTTTCTTTTTTTTTTAATATTTTATTTGACAGAGATCACAAGTAGGCAGAGAGGCAGGCAGAGAGAGAGGGGGAAGCAGGTTCCCTACCGAGCAGAGAGCCCGATGTGGGGCTTGATCCCAGGACCCTGAAAACATGACCTGAGCTGAAGGCAGAGGCTTAACCCACTGAGCAACCCAGGCGCCCCAGATACAAACTTTTCTTAATGAGCCATGATGCATCCTTGTGGCCTAAATGTTAAGGAATCAGACCTAGATCTTGGTATTTGAATTATTCCTTCACACCTGGGTTCACTTTTGTCCTATGAATTTGCCAAAAGCCCTAGACATAATAATTCTAAAGACCTGTCACTAGACATTATTCTGGGAAGAATATCATCTAGATCAGCAAAGATGGTGGTCTCAGCAGAATGATCTCAATCTTGCAAGATCTTTCTTCTCTTGCCATTTATGCAGCATCCTCCATGACCTGGCCTCTGCTATCCAATGTGGAACCAGGAATGGAACTCAGAGGACTGGTGAGGTGGCATCAAGAGCTGTGACCCTTGTCTTCAACCATTTTTGTGGCTCAGTTGACTGTATTTTGCAAATCTGAAAGGATGTCACTCAAAATATCCAGATCACATACTCATTGGTTAGTGCAGGTGTGTCATAGCATTTCTCATAAGTGCCAAAAAGTAGGAAAGAGGATGGTAAAGTCATTGCTGCCATTACTACATAAGGCTACATTAATTTGCCTCATAAATGGGATGAAAGAGGACATTAAAATACCTAAATTTGAAAAGGGGATCTAGGATACGTTTTTAAATGGTTGAAAAAAATCAAAAGAAAGATATTTTGTGACAGGTGAAAATTGCATGAAATTCAAATTCCAGTGACCTTAAGTAAACTTATATTGGAACACAGCCACACCCATTCATTTGTGGTCACCTATGGCTGTTTTTGTGGTACAACATCAGAGTTGAATAGTTATAACAGAGACTATGCAAACTGCAAAGCCTAAAGTATTTACTATCTGGTTTTTTTTGCAAAAAGGTTGCTGGCCACTGGTCTAGAAGAATAACTTTTCTTTGTCTTCTGCCTAGAAAATTCTTTTATTGGATTGAAAAGTAGAGCTATTTCGGTGCTCACAAAGCTTATGAGCCCAACCACTCTTATAAATAATGATAAGGAATTCTCCTGAAATCTAAAGGTGGGAAATGCCAGGCATGTGTGTGTATGTGCATGTTTATGTGTACAGACACTAAGCACTTAAAAGACCTAAATGTAATTCAGGTTGACCACCACATGTGATGTTAATTATGAACATAAATTATTCTTATAAATGTATAATAAATAATAAATTATATTATATCAATAATTTAAACAACATATTTCAATTTTTGTAACTTTCCCCCTACCCGGCCAAGGGCACCCATTTACATTCAGAATTTGTTAAAACAAGTAAAAAAGAGAAAGAAAGGCAATGTCCAGGTTTAGACTACAAATGGGACTTTTTTTAAAGTCTCTAGAAAGACAATAGTTTTGAGAATATTGAAGACTTTTTAAATTCCTTAAGCTCTCCTTTACTTATTAAGACCTATGCCTGTGCACTTTCAGTTACTTATTAAGACCTATGCCTAGGGCACCTGGGTGGCTCAGTTGGTTAAGCCTCTACCTTCGTCTCGGGTTATGGTCTCAGCGTCCTGGGATCGGGTCCTACATCCCTGTTCAGCAGGAAGTCTGCTTCTCCCTCTCCCTGTGCTGCTCCCTCTCTCTGTGTCAAATAAATAAATAAAATTTAAAAAAAAAATCCTATGCCTATGTCACTTTTGTGACAAGTCATTGGTAGAAAGAATTTGATAAATGATGTAGGGGAAGATGCTGATCCATGGGTAAAGGGGAAAGCATTCCCTTTAGGCCCCATGGGAAAAAGGGAAAACATTCCCCCTTGGGCCCCATGGGAGAAAGGGAAAGCATTCCCCCTTGGGCCTCAGGGGAGTGTGGGTAACACAAGGATACACATTTAAGAAGCAATTGGTTTCTTGTCTCACATTTAGGTCTTTCATCCATTTTGAGTCTATTTTTGTGTATGTGTAAGAAAGTGGTCCAGTTTCATTCTTTTACGTGTGGCTGTCCAGTTTTCCCAACACCTATTTGTTGAAGAGACTGCCTTTTATCCATTGGATATTCTTTTCTGCTTTGTTGAAGATTAGTTTACCATAGAGTTGAGAGTCCATTTCTGGGTTCTCTCTTATGTTTCATTGATCTATATGTCTTTTTTGGTGCCAATACCATACTGGCTTGGTGATTGTAATACAGCTTGAAGAATTGTGATACCTCCAGCTTTGTTTTTCTCTTTCAACATTACTTTGGCTATTTGGGGTCTTTTCTGGTTCCATACAAATTTTAGGATTATTTGTTCCAGCTTTGTGAAAAATGCTGATGGTATTTTGACAAGGATTGCATCAAATGTTTAGATTGTTTTGGGTAGCATAGACATTTTAATAATAACTGCTCTTCCAATCCATGAACATGAAATGTTTTCCATTGTTTTGTGTCTTCCTCAATTTCTATCATAAGTGTTCTATAATTTTCAGAGTACAGATCTTTTACCTCTTTGGTTAGGTTTATTCTTAGGTATCTTAGAGTTTTTGGTTTGATTATAAATGGGAACCATCGAAATATTAGAGGAGAACACAGGGAGAAACCTCTTCAACCTTGGCCGCAGCAACTTCTACCTACACACATCTCCAAAGGTTAGGGAAACAAAAGCAAAAATGAACTATTGGGACTTTGTCAGGATAGAAAGCTTTTGCACAGCAAAGAAAACAATCAATAAAACTAAAAGGCAACCTACAGAATGGGAGAAGATATTCGCAAATGACATCAGATAAAGGGTTAGTATCCAAAATCTATAAAGAACTTATTAAACTTAATACCAAAAAAACCCACAAAAAATCCAGTCAAGAAATGGGCAGAAGACATGAACAGACATTTCTCCGAAGATACACATATGGCCAACAGACACATGAAAAAATGCTCAACATCACTTGGTATCAGGAAAATACAAATCAAAACCACAATGAGACATCATCTTACACCCGTCAGATTGGCTAAAATTAACAACTCAGGAAGCAACAGATAGTGAGGATATGGAGAGAGGGAAACCCTCTTACACTCTTTGTGAGAATGAAAACTGATACAGCCACTCTGGAAAACGGTATGGAGGTTCCTCAAAAAGTTAAAGATAGGGGCACCTGGGTGGCTCAGTTGGTTAAGCAATGGCCTTTGGCTCAGGTCATGATCCTGGAGTCCCAGGAGTCCCACATTGGGCTCCCTGCTGAGTTGGGAGTCTGCTTCTCCCTTTGACCCTCCCCACTCAAGCTTGCTCTCTCTCTCTCAAATAAAAAAGAAAGTTAAAGATAGAGTACCCTATAGATCCAGCAATTGCTCTATTAGATGTTTATCCAAAGGATACAAACATAGTGATTAGAAGGGGCACATGCATGCCAATGTTTATAGTAACAATGTCCACAATAGCCAAACTATGGAAAGGGCTTGATGTTTATCGACAGAGGAATGGATAAAGAAGATGTGGTATATATGCAATGGAATATTACTCAGCCATCAAAAAGAACAAAATCTAAGCTTTTGCAATGACGTGATGGAACTTGAGGGTATTATGCTCAGTGAAATAAGTCAGTCAGAGAAAGACAAATACCATATGATTTCACTCATATGTGGAGTTTAAGAAACAAAACAGGTGAACATAGGGGAAGGGAAGGAAAATTAAGACAAAACAGAGGGAGACAAACCATAAGACTCTTAACTCTAGGAAATAAACGGGGTTCCTGGAGGGGAGGTGAGTGTGGGATGGGGTAACTGGGTGATGGACATTAGGGAGGTTACTTTATGTAATGAGCATTAAGTGGTATAGGCAATATAGTGATACATTGCTAACTCCTACTCCTGAAACTAATAACATCCCCTATGTTAACTAAGTTGATCTTAAATAAAAAAAAATTTAAAAAGAAGCAATTGGTGAGGCAAGTGTGTTCTGGTTACTTGCACCCAAGCCTATTTGGGACTCTTGGGGGAGAGAATCATGATGTGTGGTCTTGCTCCAGTGTGAGGAAGCCAGTTAAAATGGGGGTAGACAGAGAGATTGAGTTAGCATTCTGGAACTTCTCTTGGCTCCTGTGTACTGTGCAAGGATGTAGAAGTTCCTCATGCTGCATGGGGAAACATGGAAATAGCTAATTGTGTTGTATAGATGGGTTGGCATGTTGAGGGACATTTACCCCATAGTGAAAGGCCAGGGATCAACTGCTCAAGACGAGACCTGAGGCTGGCTGCTAGACCTGAGGCTGGGGTCTGGGGAAGGGTATTCACAGTGAAATATTTACTAGTGAGACCCAAGATGGGGTCTGGGAAGGGACGGTCATGGGCCTTTTCCAAGTGTAGAGAAAAATCCACATGCTTGCCAACCACAGACTTCTTCAGTGGATTTCTTCCAGAAACTGGATCAGACCAGCAGCCCTGCCCACAGGTAACTGAGGATCTGGAGAGCAGTATATGCCTTCTAGACTCTCTCTCTCTCCCACCCCACAAACTGAGGTAAGCTGCTTCTCTTCTTCGCACCTTAGGCCAAGAGAGAGGACCAGAGGGCAAAACATCCCTGATAAGGAGATGAACTTCAACTAATTGAATAAATAACTCAAAGGAAGCAGGTTAAACTAGCCTGATATATCTTTGACTACTTTGATTCCATCTGTGACTCCCACCCGTCCTGGCCCCATATGCACACCTAGCAAAGTTAGTTATGGAAAACAGGCAGCTAGTTTTTCCAGAACACATTCTTCTTTAGAACATAGGAATAGTAACGTGCTAAATATTTTGACCCTTTTTGCTCCATTCAACGTTGTGATTGCAGTTTTGTTCTAAGCATGACTCTCAAATGTTTTGATCACGCCCTTCAGTAAAATGTTATTTCAGGGGCGCCTGGGTGGCTCAGTGGGTTAAAGCCCTGCCTTTGACTCAGGTCGTGATCTCAGGGTCCTGTAGTCGAGCCCCGCATCGGGCTCTCTGCTCCGCAAGGAGCCTGCTTCCCTTGCCTCTCTGCCTACTTTTGATCTCTGTCTGTCAAATAAATAAATAAAATCTTTTAAAAAAAGTTATTTCATACCACTATTCAGAACATACATACTTACATAAATATCTGAAATAAAATGCCATCAAATCGAACTTTCCTTATTTGTGTGATGTATTCTCTATTTTTTATCCTATTCTATCTTTAAATAAATGCCATTCATGTATCAGTAAATTGATTTCATGACCCACTCAATGGGTTCTGACTCACAATCTAAAATACACTGTCCTAAAGCCCTAATAAGGTGGATACAACATTTGTTTTTTCACAGTATAGCTCCAGATGTTGTGCCTTCGAATCATCCTGTTTCAATAACCTTACAAACCACCCCCTCCTTCCCACTTCCAGGCAGCATTTATTAAAATTGCTCCCATAATACTTACTGTAGAGGTCAGATTTGTCTTCAGTTATATGTGATCAGAACCTAACCCAAACTAGCTTAAACCAAAAGTGACTGCATCATCTCCTGTAACAGGGAAGACCAGGATAGTGCGAGCTTCCAGCATAGCTGGATCCAGGGACTCCAACATCTTGGGTCTCTCCCTATTATTCCTCTCTTATCTCTGTCAGATGACTTTATTCTCAGTTAAGCTTACTCTACAAGACAGGGATCATGTTTCTGCCTGCCTCAAGCAAACATCTCCACAGTTCACAATTGAAAATGAAGGGATGCGCTCCTCGGATCTCATGAAAGGACTCTGATTGCCACACCGCAGTCATGTGCATACCTCTGAACCAATCACAAAGTCCGGGGAGATAAGGAATTCTAATTGCATCACTAAGATCTCCGTCCAACCCTTGGCCAGGAGTCTAGCTCCATGACTGGCAGTCAGTCGGTCCAGGTCCACATGGAATGGGGGAAAGTGGGGTATTATTATTAGAATGAGGAAAGGAATTCTGCTCAGGCCAAGAGAAATATCCAGGGAGATAGGAAGATATAGAAAGACAGGCCCTTGCGTTTATTCTGAATGTTTTGCATAAAATTGATCTTATTTGCATTCCTTATAAGATATCAGTTTCTTCAAAAGTGAATTTTTATTTAGGTTAATTTAATATTTTTATAATGATAAAGCATTTTTGTAGAAGTAGATTCCCACCACCCCCACCATTTGTTTGTGTTACATATAATTGGCCGATTGATTTGAATAGGACCATCTGATTTCTACCTTTTTGTTAGATATAAAATTGAATTGAATTTTATTCAAAACTGTTCTTAGGCATTTAAAAAGATAAGACTTTTCCTTACCCATGATAAGACTTTTGTGATAGCTTGGTATAAGTTTTAAATGAGTATTCTCTGTCTTGTTTTTGTTTTAAACTAGTTGAAATGTTTCTTTTCCAGCATTTCCCCCACATTTTATGAAACCGTCTTGTTTGAACATTTTACAGACTTGTATATCTTATACATTGAATTCTAATGTAATAGAAATGCTACATGAGATGTAGTTATTGGTAGACAAAATAGTAAAAGTGTTGTTATAATTGCTCTCACAGTTTTGAATTTAAAACTTGACAACTTGTTTTTTTTTTTTTTTAATGATTTCTTGGTATTAAGTTTCCATACCATAATCTAGTTTTTCTAGATTCAAGAAATTCAAAGAGATTAGATCTGCATATTTTTCCCTCAGTGTGTTTTTAAAAATACCTTTTGTTCTTCTTTAAAAAAAAAAGGTAGTGAAGACTTTATTTTATTAAATAGATATCAGCAACAGAAAATAACATATAGCACATAGAAATCTTCAAAATTTCTCAAATACTTACTAAGCAGATATTTGTATACATAATCTACTCTGTTGGTGTGTTCTAATCCAACCTTGTGCATTTTTTTTTTAATTTCCAGGGACTTCCTTTTCAAATTTGCTTCCAATCTTCATAAGACTAAACTTGTACCCATGTGGTAATTTTCTAAAAGCAAATTTGTTATAGGTTAACTTGACTTAGTAAAAATAAAACATAAACATTTTTATTTGCACCAACAATATCAGAGGTAGGCTGGTTAGTCATTATAAAACTTACCATGTGATTCTATTAAGTAGCCAATCAACAGAATGTATATTAATTTATATAGATAGGTAGGTAGGTAGCTAGCTAACTTTTGGATGACTGAAGCATGCTCTTATTGAGAAACAAATAAAAAAAAATAAAAAAAAAAAAGAAACAAATCATTGCTAACAAAGATAAATACTACATGTTCATAATAAAAGTTAAATTTTTGGGAGAAAAAAAGAAAGATGAGCCCTGTGTGGGGGCATAAAGCACTCTTTTTTTAATCCAGGCATCTTTAATGTTTTATAGGATTTAGCATATTTTATTGTATTTTTTATTAGCTTCAGGGTAGAATTTAGTGATTCATCAGTTGCATATAACACCCAGTGCTCTTTACAGCAAGTGCCCTCCTTAATGTCCATCATCCAGTTACCCCACACCCACCACCTTCTTCCCCTCCAGCAGCCCTCAGTTTGTTTCCTACAGTTCAGCATCTCTTATAGTTTGCCTCCCTCTCAATTTTCATTTCATTTTATTTTTCCTTCCCTTCCCCTATGTTCATCTGTTTTCTTTCTTAAGTTCCACATAGGAGTGAAATCACACGGTATTTGTCTTTCTCTGACTGACTTATTTCGCTTAGCATAATATCCTCTAGTTCGATCCATGTCATTCATAAAGCACTCTTATCAATAAGCCACATTTAGTACCAGACTTTGTGACTTATTATGCCTTCTTAGGAAGAGGGTGTGTGTTTTGGGGGGAGGGCACATGTAGGTAAGGGAGATTGTTACCTGCATTTCCCGTCTTCAAGAGAGCTAAGGTTGCCAAACAGATAAGCTCCAAATGGAAGAGGCATAATGGCACCTAGACTAAAGGGTTACTGACTCCTAGTTTTTTATATACTAAATTGGACCAGCCATGCAGACAGCTGCAAATGGGGTCTGTATTTCAAGTGCAATTCAAGTGGAGAAGCCAAAGAAAAATGCTAAGGGTGAATATTCTTCTTATCCTTGATTACAGTAAATATGTTAAAGGAGTAGAAAATGAAGTGATTGTACAGAATGAATGGCTGGATAAAATCAGTTTTGAAGATAGGAGGAGGTGCACGTGAGTGCCAGATATTAGGCATTGATATTTACAAAGATAACACCGTTGGCCCATTTGCTGTAGGAGTGCATAACACTGAGCTCATTTTCCAAGCTGCATATTTGACTGTATCTGTTAGAATCAAGTGCTCAGGCTGATGACCTCAAATAACTCATAGCAGGTGTTTGCAAGCCAAGGTCAAGTGTGCACTTTGTATTCCTGAGACAGAGGAAACTCAGTTGACCCACGGCGTGGAAATTAGGACCTTTGCCAGATCATGTCACCAGCAGAGCTAACCAGATACAGGTTATATGAAAAGGAGAAAAATCAAAATAAAATGTTACTTTTGCAACTATATTACAGCTTTCCAAAGAATTCCATGTGATTTACAAACTTTAAGGGTAACTTAAAATTGTTCAAAACATTCTGGGTGGCTGGTGAAGGTGAGAAGTAAGAAGACAGAAATAAGACAGAAACACTCTGTGTTTCTTTATCTTCTAAAATCCTTTCCCCCACCAAAAGAGCACGTGGCCAGGGCGTAGCAACTTTCCATGTTTCCAGGGCTGATTCACTTTCCCTGCTGCTTTAAACACTGCTGAAAGCCCTCTCCTTGGGGAGCTCCAGGAATTGGGGCTGGTTTCTCTTTAGTCTGCAAACGCTCAGAAGGAAATGCCCCTTGCTGAGAAAGGGGTGGCGTTGGGGAGAATCCATGTACTGTCAAGGAATTTTCAATTAAATGCGGATGCCAATTAATTTAATTTATATCTCTGCATGAAAAATGTCATTCTATTATACGTACACTGGAAGGATGCCAGGAGCCCAGGTTAATAAATTACATCTCTACTGACATAATATGGAATCACGGACTAATCGGATACTTATTAAATGCCCACCTGGGCTTGGGACTGTACCTTGTAGAAATCCAGCTGAAATAAAGTCTGTCCAGCAGGGCCTGTCCCTCCACTGGGATTGTCTGACACCCACCGTCATCCCCCACTGCTCCTAGCTTTGGGGCACGTCTCAGGAGAGCAACTCTGAAAGTGAATAATCAATATTCAATTGCCAGTGGTTATGAATGGGCACATTGAATGAATAAGAGAATGAAGGATGAAGCACTGTAAATAATCCACTCAAATTAATCAGGGCACAGGCCCATTCTGGTGAGCAGGAAACTTGCCATGATTATTTAGCTACAGATTCAAACCAGCTGGTCGTGGGTAATACCTACTGTTTCTGAAGCCCGGAGCTTCAGACTGCGACGTGTTCTATTTTGAATTCTTAGGATAACCTTTCAAGGGAGGGCTTATTCTCTCCCGTTCCCCTCATTTTAGAGACATGGAAGCTGAGATTCAGTAAGTTGAAGAAAGGACCTTGCTCAAGGCCCTGTGATCAGAAAGAGGCACACTCAGAAACCCAGACTTGTCTGACTCACAACTAGAATATTCTTTCTACCGTGTTGACCAATTTTCTCCGCATAATAGCTCTCTTCTCTTGGACAAGCGTCCCCACTGTCTGTCTCCACGGAGGACGGCTGAGGGCTGCTGTCTGCTGTCTGACCGACACCCAGGACAGTTTTCTTTTTTTTTTTTTTAAGATTTTATTTATTTGTTTGACAGAGATCACAAGTAGGCAGAGAGGCAGGCAGAGAGAGAGGAGGAAGCAGGCTCCCCGCTGAGCAGAGAGCCCCATGCAGGACTTGATTCCAGGACCCTGGGATCATGACCTGAGCGGAAGGCAGAGGCTTTAACCCACTGAGCCACCCAGGAGCCCCGGCCCGGGACAGTTCTTGGTTAACTCTGATAAATCCCCGGGTCACTCCCAGATACTCGCTTGCTGAATGAAGCTCTGTATAGTACTGAGATGTCATGCAGTTGTCACAAGTTCTCAACCAGTCATCTATTGTTTACAGTTATTTACTCAACATTTACTGAGCGCTCACTTTGTACTAGGTGCTCTGCGAGGTTCCAGTATAAAATTGCGGAAAAGGAGGTCAAAGGAATGCGGGAGACACATGCCCTATCACAGAGTTACAATGAGGTGTGGTAGAGGCTATGAAATCACCAAGGGGAAACGTTCCTTTTGTCATTTATTCAATCACTCACTTATTCCCTCTGGACAATTTACTGAGCCCCTAAGACCTGCTAGGCAACAGACCCGCCCTAACAGGTGCACCCGGGTCAAGAACAGACAGGGAGGCAGCCAGCCAGGTCTGCCCCGCCCCTTCCCATCTGGGCTTCCATCTTGCACCACAGGGGCCCTCATGTGTAAGAGTTAGGATATCTTCGCATGGTTTACAAGTTTGTAGCCACCTGGTCCTGGAACCCCTTCTGACCAGAATATGGCTTCTGGAAACCATAGGAGCAAATGCTTGAGTCTATTTGAGGAGGGACCTCTGTTATCTTAAGGCCCAGAGAACAGTATAGAAATGAGAAAATGGGCTTCGCTTGGGTCCCTTTGGCTCTATTCATTCCTTCCCCTGTGGGTGGCGGCAAGGGTAGAGGAGGACCAGAGGGGCGCAGAGGATGGTCCTCAGACCAGCAGCCTTGGCATTACCTGGGAGCTTGTTGGAAACGCAGAATCTCTGGCCCCTCCGTAGACCTTGGAAATCAAAACTTGTATTTTAACAAGGTCCCCAGGTGATTTCTACGCACCTTATGGTTTAAGAAACACTACTCTAAGGGCACTATGTTTAATCCCCTCTTCATAAATGAAGACTCTGAGGCCAGCTAATGCACGGGGCAGGTGGAAGGGGGGCGGGGGGCGCGCTGGGCTGCAGGGGGCTGGGAGTATGCTTCTGGGCACCTTGCTGTTCTCCAGCAGTGAATATGTGCCAAAGCGAATTTGAGGAAAAATACCTTTCCAGTAACTCAGATTCACAGGGTCCTGGAATAAGAGACTTATAGTGAGTGATCCAAGGAAGAAAATTCCATTAAGTCTTGGACAAAGTTATTAAAGGAAGATTAGTGATAAGAAATCACTCCAGAAAGGAACTTGAAGGGGGGGCGGATTGAGAAAATTTTTGTTTTCTATTTTATTTCTGGATCCAATGCAAATGATCTGGAGGGGACTTCCAAAGCCGAAGTGAAATGTCCTTATTGTTTATTTATTCATTCATTCATTCATTCATTCATTTATTTTCACTTCTACATTCCTTTGCCTTTTATCCTCCTTTTCTTAGAACATTTTGATTCTAGTCCTTTCTGATGCATTCATTTTGCCTTCTTTTTCTTTACTTCTCTGCTTTCACTTTTGTCAAATCTTTCACTCTGCTCCAAGGACTATAAAACAAGGAGAAGGAACCAAGACAAAGTTTAAAAGTATGGTCCCGCAGCAGTTTCATGCTGTGATCCATTCTTATCAATTAAAAATTAAAGAAAAACTTGTGTGTGTAGTTTTTCTTCATACATAAAAATAGAAAAAATTGCATTTTGATTGTACAAGTACCCTTTGCACAGCTACAATGATTAACATATTACTAATTATGTTCCAGTTGCTTCTATTTCATCTTCCACTTTTTTCTCCTTCCTCCCTTCTCCCTCCCTCTCTTCCTGCCATTCTTCCTTCCTTCCTCCTTTCCTCCCTCTCTCCCCCCTTTCTCACTCTCTTTCTCTCCCTCCCTCCTTCACTCTTTCTTTCTCTTTTGCTGGTGTTTATTAAAGCAAATCCCAGACATCATATCATTTAACTCATTTCCTATAGAATTTCCTGGAGGCAGGGCCACAAGAGAATGTGGACTGAGGAAATGATCCCTTATGACTGTGTTATTCACCAAAATATGGAATTTGTGTTACTGAGATAAGGAAAAATATAAAATTTCCAAAACCTCCACATAATACTCCAGATGGTATAGATTTTATTTTCCACCTCCATGTCTTCCCCTGGAGTCTTTGCGGGGGGTCTATGAGAACTTTTTAATCTTCCTTTACTATTAAAGTAATAACAAAATAACAGAAAAATTTGGATTTTATAAACCTAAAAAGAAATGCATATTCCTTTCCTATTCACAAAGAGCATTCTGAGGACATCACTTTTGCAATTAGAATTTGTCAGTGTTAAGTTCAAGGAGCTCTCCTATGACGAAGAACCAAACACACCCCCCCCACCAACCCTGTGGGCATGTCCCCTGAGCTGATTGTTGCAATGGTTTAAAGGCACCTGGATCTAGATAAGAAAGCATGGCACACACTTGCTCTAACGTTCACACACATCGGATCTATGGAGTATCAAGTAATTCAAAGGTTTGGTTACTTTCCACTGGTAAGATCCAACTAGATTCGAGTAAAATGCCCTCTAAATAAGTCAAATAGACAGGAGCTTTGATGGAGGAATTAATTATAGTTGGTGTCTTAAAGAAAAGAATCCCACTGTGGCATGGAGAATGTAATTAATGGGAGGTAAGCACCGACAAATCACTCCTTAAAATATTAATGCTATCAAAGAACAGCTGGATAGTGAGAGAAACTTGACCCTTGGGGGACTAGCAAATGTTGCTGGTGCGGAACTTTTTGCAGTTGTGATGTAATGGAATTCCTTTAAATTTAACAAAAATAATATAGAGAGGTGTGGTACTGGGAAAATTATTAGCAGTAAACATGGCTTTGTAGTTTTATCATCTTATTATGGTCACTAGAGCTCACTTTTGCCGTGGTTGGAAATGACCTTTTCCCTTAATTGCTCAGGATATATTCAATCCAAACAACACTCCTAAAAAACAACTTAAAAAAAGAAAACTTTTAAGTCTGGCAAGAACATTTTTTTTTTTTGCAAATAAAAACATAGTACCCAAGAAATTTTTTGCAAAAACAATATTTCTGTATGCTTAAGTTAAGAAAAACTGTACCATTGTTTGTTTGCAGATAAAAGCCAGAACATACTTTGGTTTTACTTAATAGCTTATTATTGTCCCTAGCAATATCTATTTCTAAGAGAACAAAAAAGCTAAATATTTAGACAAGAAAGCTAAATATTACTTACCATCTGAAAAGTTGAGCATTATTTTTATGTTTTCATAACTAAATGCTAATCCCAATATTTAAAAGCAGAAGTCAGAAGTAATTCTTTACTTGGAATATACTTAATCTCAGATTTTAAAAGAGAAACCGTTTTTTTCAGGGTTTAAAAAAAAAAAAAAGCTCTGAACCGACTGGGGACCATGGGGAAGCTGCGGGCATGGTAAATGCTTTTGATCGCACACTTTTTATTGCTGGTGCACAGCAAACTTTTGTCTCTTTTGTTTCACTCAACTTGCCAACATCTAAATCAGTGACACGGGCATTCAGAGTGTTTGACAAATAGGTTGAGAGACGTGGAACATATTCACACACACACACACACACCAGTAAACGATGAGAGGAAGTTCAGGATGCAGTAAAAATAAATGCCCGAGTTTAGCCTGGGTTTCACATAACATCAGTTTCATAAGGCACTTACGCCGATAAAGGAGCCGTGCCCCTGAAAATAGCACACAGGGGACACATCATTTAAATAAACGTGTTTCTTTGCCCGAACAGAAGTTCAGCTCGGCTCAGTTATCATTAATTTTGTTCTTTTATTTCCTTTGTGGGCGTGAACGAAGTCGTGCTCTTTGAGGGTTTTCGAGCTGCCCCCGGCTGGTGGAGGTGGCCGGCGATTCCTCACCCGGCAGCCCGAAGGTTGGGGGGCGCGGGTGGGGGGAGTGCCTGTGTGTGTCTGTTGGCGAAAACGTGCAGTTCCTCCTAGAAATGGAAACTTTCAGGTGGAAAACTAAGTGCAAATGTGGCCGGCCCCTTAAAATCATGTTCTGAACCTTTAGAACAGGTGTCCCAGGATCGAGTCCGGAATTGTGCAACAGGCGAGACAAGATTCGACAGACCTCGGTCGTCGCGCCCGCTTTTTATTACATCCAGGCAAAGCACTGGCGCCTCTCCCCCCGCCCCGCGCGCCCTCGCGCGTGGATGGCCCCAGAAATTCGGCAGCCCTCGCCCTCGCTCTGCCGAGATCCCTGGGCGCTGCGGGGGTCGGGGTGTATAAGGGGAGGGCCTGCTCCCCGCAGGCCTAGAGTCCAGTCCTGTGAGAGCATGGGGGTGGGGGGGGTGTCCCGGGATGGCGGAGGGGGGCGCGCGAACCCGAGAGCCTCGGGGACCCGCAGCTCGCACCGCGCCCGCGGTGATTAGCAACAGCGGCGCGACCCAGGAGGGCGGACTCTTTCTTAACCCTCGCTGTCTCCCCCTCCCTCTTCCTTTTTAAAGGACGCCTTGCAGGCAGAGCTGTCAGCAGTCCGGAGGCCGTTTGTACTTGGCCGCGGCCAGGCGGACTCTTGCTCCCGTGACAGACAGGGGCGGGGGTGGAGGGGCCGTGGGTCCCGGGCGCCCGCACCGTGGGGATCTCAAATTCTTCCTCCTTCGGGCTCCACTCGGGACCCGGCGACGGCCACGAGGAGGGGCGCTGGGCGGCGCGGGGGTCGCCAGCCCGGGACGCGATGGCTCCCTTGAGGAGTGCGGTGGGAGGCGGCCGAGGATACCGCGCGCCCTTCGCTCCCGCTGCAGTATGAGACCCGCAAAGGGCGGCAGTAGCAGCCCCAGCAGCAGCCTCCGCCGGCGCCTCCCGCGGCCCCTAGCCCTCTCGCTCCCGCGCACCATGCAGACCCCCGGCCTGCCGAGCCTGCGGCGCAGCCCCTGCCGCCTCCCCGGCCCCCGCTAGCCCGCGCCAACGGGGGCCTCGGCCGCCGGGAGGTCAGCCGCCCGGGCCGCGCCCGGGGAGAGGCGGCACCGCTGCCGCGCAGCCCTTCGCTCTCCCGCTGCGTCCCCTCCCGGCCGCCCCGGGCACCCAGCGGCGATGGGGGCGCTGCTGGCGCTCTGGCTCCTCCTGGGCTGGCTGCGCTGGAGCCCGGCGGGCGCTCAGCAGTCCGGAGAATACTGCCACGGCTGGGTGGACGTGCAGGGCAACTACCACGAGGGCTTCCAGTGCCCAGAGGACTTCGACACGCTGGACGCCACCATCTGCTGCGGCTCCTGCGCGCTGCGCTACTGCTGCGCCGCGGCCGACGCCAGGCTGGAGCAGGGAAGCTGCACCAACGACCGCGGCGAGCTGGAGCACCCCGGCATCACCGCGCGTAAGTGCCGGCCCTTGGCCCCAGCCTGGCGCCCGCGGCCTGCGCGTGTCGGCCCGCGTGCGCTCCAGGCGGTCCCGGCTCCGCGCATGGTGGTGCGGCCAGGTGGGGGCATCGAGGCGGAGCGGGTGGTCGCGTTTCGGGTCAGGCGCCCTAATTCCTCTGCAGTCCCGATTCCCTCCACACGCGGTCTCCGCGGGTCGGCCCCAGGAAAGTTTGCAAGGGACGGCGAGGACCGCAGGGCTCGCACCCGGTGGCCCTGGGGCAGACAGCTGGAGTTCCGGGGAGCGCGGGAGGTGAGGGGAAGAGCTACGGGGACAGCGCCAGGTCGGGATGCAGTTTTTCCAGGGCGGTGGGGGCACCCCATGGCGAGCCCCGGTCACTCCAGGAGTTTCGGGGATTGCCGGCGGCCAGAGACTGCAACTCGTGGGGAGCGCATCCACCGCCCCGCGGGCCAAGGAACCTGATCCACGTTCACCCCCTCCCTCCCTTTTTTTTGGTGGATCTTTGGTAGCGTTCCTAAGCCTCTTCTCTGCATCGAATTACCCTCTCTGGCCCACCCCCTATTGTCACGCCTTTCAGAAAAGCCCAGGTCCTCGAGGTGGCGATTTAGAAACCGGGGTCGCAGGGGCTACCGCCCCCTATTCTCAGGTCGGAAAACAAGGATCAAATTTCCGCTCACTTCAGAGCGGAGTAAATCATGACCCCAGCGGAGGAACTTTACACCTTAAAAAAAGAAAGAAAGAAAGAAGAGGAAAGGAAAAGAAAAGGAAAGGAAAGAGAAAAGGAAACAGAAAAGGAAAGAGAAAAGAAAAAAGAAAAAGCTTTCCACCTGAATGGGAACGTCAGGGAAACCCGTTAGAGCTTGAGGCGATGGTTTTTATGGCCGGGAAACCAGGGGAGCGGGCGGAGCTAAGAGCGGGTGACACCCTAGAGCTCCACAGCGGAGGTCTAAAGCGGGCAAGAGAAGGTCCCAGGAAAGAGAATCAATGGTGCCCAGAGACGCCCTCCGCCTCAGCGCCACCAGCCTAGAGAGTAATAACCCAGAGGAAAGGGGGAGCTGCTCTGCCTTAGAACTCCATTCTGTTCTCAGGGAATTGAACTTGAGCGTCAAAACTCCCAGTCTGGTGGGTTGGGGAAGTGGTTTCTGGGGAAAACATGCTCAGGGGAAGGCAGGGAACGCTAAGCCGTCCTCGCCAGTTAAAAAAAGATACAGACTTTCCCTTGGCTTACTCCACTCACTCTGGGGGGACCCGGTTGCTCTGTGGAGTGTGTCAGTGCGCGGTCTGCAGTGGGGATGCCTTCCTGAGCACCCCCCCCAATCCTCTTTGTTGGGGCGGGGGGACAGCAGGAGAAGGGGCCATCTCCGCACTCACTGAGGCGGGATCAACCCAACTGTCAGGGACCTTGGCTTGTGGCTCTGCCCCTTGCCAGCTGTGTAACTTGGGCAAGTTATTTAACTGTTCTGGGCTTCCTCTCAACTCTCAAACGGGCATTTTCTCAGAGGACTTGAATTCTGGGTTGAGTGAGTGTCTGAATGCTTCGCACAGTTCTGCCGGCAGATAAGTGGTTAGTCAGCCTCCTTCCCCTCTCCTACTAAACATGGAGGAGGGGATGGGAGACGGGAGAGCTTAGGCCTCAGAACCCACAGAACCTCCGGGTTGTTGGCCACCTGTCAGTCACTGCTTGTGTGTCTTTGGGAGGGTCAAAAACAAGTATGATTCCACATCTGGAAAACAGAGCTTACCATGTCCACCTTACAAGAGTTTCCGGGGACTTGATTCAGATAATCCATAAGAAAGAGTCAGGCACACAGTAAGGTCTTTGTCAACACAGGTTTTCTTTCTTTTGCCTCCGCCCTGGAGGTTGCATCCAGAGGTGGTTCTATCAGACAGGGGAGAGACACTGGGAGTGTCTCCAGGGAGTTGGGGGGCGGGCTCAGGAGTGGGAAATTTGATGTCTGCCCTGCACAGAGAGAAGGAAGTGGGTCTGCTCTGAGGGATGCTCTCCCGGAAAGCCACCAACACTGAGAACTGTCTCATGATCTAAGGTTCGGCCTGACTTTCCCAGAGTTTGGGTGGGAGGTGAGGGGCAGCGGTGTCGCAGCCGGAGTGGGCATCCCAAATCCTTTCTGGGAAGAAGTATCCAGAGATGATACAATTCTCCAAGCAGTCACAGACACAGTTAATGGGGGCCCACTACGGATTTCTGTATGCCATTCTTTCCTTAATCTCATAATGGGGTCTCACTTATAGGCTCAGTTCTCTTTGCTTAGATTGGAGATTTTTGGAAGGGAGAAGAATTTTCAGCCTCAGAGATGGGTCAGCGCCCTAAGAGCCCCACCGTGATAAAACTACCAGAAACCTGGATTTAAACACAGAGTCATGGTAACCAAACAACTCACCCTGCCCCTCCCTCCAGCGCTTGAACGTGGGGAGGGTAGATTCTGTTCCTTCTGATTTCCAGATGTGCGGTGTAACGGCTAATTGCTAACAGTATCAGCTAACAGTATCAGCTTGCTTCCTCCCCGCTAGGAGCAAGAATATTCTGCCATCTCAGTTCCCACTTCAGAGATGACCAGTAACAAGGGCGGCCACACCGAGCCGCTTACCTCCCACCCGCGAGCTGCCTGGAGTTTGGGAGACTTGTCCAAACACCTGTGTCTGTCTGCTTTTACCTTTTAGAGCCCGTCTACGTTCCCTTCCTCATCGTTGGTTCCATCTTCATCGCCTTCATCATCTTGGGCTCTCTAGTGGCTGTTTATTGCTGCACCTGCTTGAGACCCAAGGAGCCCTCCCAGCAGCCAATCCGCTTCTCACTCCGCAGCTACCAGACAGAGACCCTGCCCATGATCTTGACCTCCACAAACCTCAGGGCACCTTCCAGGCAGTCCAGCACGGCCACCAGCTCTAGCTCCACGGGGGGCTCTATCCGCAGATTCTCCTTTGCCAGAGCAGAGCCAGGCTGCCTGGTGCCCTCACCGCCCCCACCTTACACCACAGGCCACCCAGCCCACCTGACGCAGCCATCCGGTTTCCTGGTGTCACCCCAATACTTCTCCTACCCGCTCCAGCAGGAGCCCCCGCTGCCCGGGAAGAGCTGTCCAGACTTCAGTTCCAGCTGACAAGCCACAGAGATAAATCCAGCTGGTAGGACGACCTGGAAGACAGGTGGAGGGTTGTCGCCATGGCCACAGGGACTTCTGGGGGAATTTCCCTCGAACCCAGCAAGGTCCCGGAGGAATGTGCTAGGAAAATACAGCGCCTTCCTACTCCTACGCTTCCCGGCTACAATCACAGGATGGGTGTGTTATAGAATTGCTTTCTGGCTTGGAAATCATGGTGATTATTACATTTCAGTTTGTGCTACTTTTATTCAAAATAGGGAGCTGGTCGACTTTAAAGTTGCAGATTGGCTGAAGACGTGTTACTGGGCAGCTCAGCTACACTGTTTAGAAAAGGCCTATGTGTTTTTTTTTTTCAACCTAAGTTGTTTAGTGAGTCATAATACACATCTATATATCAGCAAGCAAAGAAAAACACCTGATGGTAATTATTGAAAATTCTTTAAAAAAAAAATTAACAAATCAGCAACCTGAGGGGACAGCTGAACAACCTATTTATGATTCGGGGAGCAACCTAACCATGAATAACATTAGCATTGTGAGAACAGTTACTTTTTAAATTAATAACTAAATTTTGTTTAAAATATAAGCTTTTTTTTTTTTTTTGGAATACAAGATTTCCATAACCGCACAAGGAGTTTAAAGTTTTAAATATTTACTCGGATATTCATTGTAACACAGATCTTATGTAAAAGCTTTTCCCCCACCCACCTGAGGGAATATTTATTGCAGACTTTTTGTTCAGCAACATTTAGTGTTTAAATGAGAGTTGGACGGTTGAGTCTTAAAACCTTTATTTGTAAAATGAGTTATGTACAAATGTAAAGATTTGTAACTTAATGTATTTACCACATTGACGGTACTAATTATTTAGTAGTCACACTGAAATTTTTTATGTTAATAACTGTGGAGTTCAGAGCCCAGCTGTTGGTCACAATCAACTAAGGTTATGTATCGTAAGTGCCGCTGAATTCCATGTCTGATGATGACCCGTTTGGGCATATATCCTGCTGGGTTAGAATAAATAAAATACTTTATGTTTTTGTGAAACCCATTTGAAGTTTTAGATCAAAGTGCTTCATTTTATCTTCTTAATGATACTCTCTGCTATTCAATAAAAGGAAATGTATTTACTTAGCACTTTATATTTTGAAATTTAAAAAAAATCTACATTGGTTTTGAATTTCATTCAGAAGCTCTTTTCTGTATCGGGGTTTGTGAAAAGCAGGGAGGGAAGTGAAATTTTATAGATTTAAAAATTGGGACATTTCTACTAAGAATCTGGATTTCTGGCTTCTTGGGACATTCGGAAAATCCACGGAGGATCTTGGACTGCCCTGGAGTCAGGCCGGCCCTTTTTAGACCAGGAGCTTGCCATTCACCAGCCTCCTGCCTGGTCTCCTCAACCTGGCCCAATTGCCTCAATTTTGTAACATACCTGGCCCCTGTGGGTGTTATTTGGGAACCCAGGTTTACAGTAATTTGCACTACCACATGTCACCCTCAAGAGCTCTTTTCATTTTCATTTTTTAAAAAATACAACCTACAGTTATTTATTTATTTTGTATTTTAAGTAAGCTCCGACGCCCAATGTAGGGCTTGAAATCAGGACCCCGAGATTAAGAGAACCATGCTCTACCAACCAGCCAGGTGTCCCTCAATAGTCTTTTTAAAATAAGGCTACTTAGAGGTAGAATTCTGATCGAAGAGACTGGTCATGTGTCCTTGCCACTTTACTTTCTAGCTGAGGAACAAGTTCAAAGATAACTGTGCTTTTGCCCAGTCTGATGGCAGAGGAGCTCTGACTTCAAGTCCCCTGTTTTCTCCCATGACTAAAACGGTGACTTTAGATAGCCCACACTCCCAAGATAATTAAGGGATGAAACCAAGAAAGGGAGGGAGAGAGGAAAGAAGGGCAAGAGGAAAGCTTCACAGGAGAAGGATACACATTTGTGAGCATGCTCGAAGCACACTCCTATGCCATTAGGCTGGTTTTATTCGTGTTTGCTATATACTGCTCCTTTGATATTTTTAAGGTTAATCTCTACTGGGCTCTTATGAGCCAAAACCTATTCTAAATACATATTTTTAAAGATTTATTTATTTGTTTTAGCGAGTGAGAGAACATGGTGTGGAGGGACAGAGGGAGAGGGAGAGTCTTAAGCAGACTCTGTGGGGCTGAGTGTGGAGCTCGATCTCAAGACCCTGAGATCATGACCTGAACTGAAACCAAGAATTGGATGCTTAACTGACTGCATCGCCCAGGCGTCCAAAACTATTGTAAATATTTACATGCACTGATTCATTTTCTCCTCCAAACAACTGCAAACAGGGAAGTATTTCAACTTCTTTCTTATAGACTTGGAGGAATGAAGTAACTTGCCCAAGGTCCCATAGCTTGTCAATATTGGAGCTGTGTGCAAAACCAGATGCCAACAGCGAGGGGACACCTGCCTTGAGGTTTTGACGTTTCTGCGCGTGAAATCCAGGATGGAGTAAAGCACGAAGCCCAGTTCCTCTCTCTATAGCAGTGATTGTCAACTCTGTTGGGCCCAATGAAGTCTCTTTAGAACAAATACTTTGTGCCATCCCTTTAGTCTTAAATGAAATTTATAGGTAATATTACCTCCTACAGATACGATTTAAAAAAAAATCAATGCAATGGCTTAATGGTAAATAGAAAGGAGAAAGAAAAGGAAACTAATTTATTTCAAAATGTCACAGCTCCAATAGACCTAATAAAGGTCTCAGATTTGAATCTCTAAGCAGAATCACTGAAATGTGACAGCTCCAACTCCAGACTGATGTAGGTTTGCTGGACTGGCAACCCAACCATCCTAGTTGCATGGCAGCCGTTAATGTGATTTTTTTCCCCCCAAACAAACCAAGGTCTGATCTCCTTTTGATTTTCACAGTAGTTATAAATCTGGAAGATTCAGTGTATATTAAAGCATTGCAAAAGATACTTTATAGGTAAAATGGGATTAGGTGTTTTCCACCTAAAGGAAAGGTGGGGCATTTCAAAGTCATGATGATGGTCATCAAGTCTTTGTTGGGTGGACCATCCTATGCATTGTCGGATCCCTTTTAAACCTGAGTCCCATCCACTGAATACCCACAGCACACCAGCCCCCTAGCCAGGCCACTGTGGTGCCATAGATGGGCCCAGACAATTCCACAGTGTCCTCTAGAGGGCAGAGCTGCCTCCACTGAAAACCATCTAGTTGGTCAGATTTCTCCAGTGGCTGTACTTTTTTTTGCCATCTCTTTGGGAAGCGGTTCCATTAGGCAAAATAATGCTAAGGAATCCAGAAAGTTCACATCTGCAATCCCCCCTTCCTTAGCCAGGTGCTCCAAGCAACCAAGTTAATGGGCAATAAGTTGTTTAAAATTAGGGAGATGTTGTGTCCTCCTTGTAACATGGCACTCAGGGACACATAATCAAATCATAGCCCCACCTACTTGTTGACGTAGAGCGCATGTCTTTGGACTTCTCTCTGAAGATATGTAGCTCATAATACTTACAAACCCGGGGTAATTAGGTCATCCTGCTGATTGCCAGAAATTGTCCACTCGGCAAGCATTTATTAAACACCACCTAAGGAGGCAACGTGTTAGGGTTTAGGAGTATCAAGATGAACAAAATGCAGATCTGTTTCAAAAAGCCTCTATGTCCATGGTCTCTGCCATGGCTGCAAGTCCCAGTGATGAGGTGTTACAGATGCTCTATGAGAGAAGTGCATTATCTTTCCTGCTTTCCAGGAGTTCAGTCCTGTAGGGAAAAATGAACCCACCAACCAACACTGAGAATTCCTTCTGGTAAGTGCAATGATAGGGGACATAAGGACTGTCCTGTAACACATCACTCATCTGCAGAGGCGAAATTGGTCCCATTCCGGATGAATGGGATGTGAGTGAGAAAGACAGGGTAGATGAGGAAGAGACCAATGGTGGGAATGAGGGGGAAGACTGTATTAAGCAAAATAAAGACCGGGTAGAATGGCCCAGATGCACCCACCAGCATAAATAAATAAGGAACAATCTGGAAACTAGACAAAGAATTCAAAAGAATGAGGGTGGAGAGATGAGCAGGGTCCATATCCGAGATCTTGAAAACCATGGTGGTGGGAATACAAGTGCAAGAACCTTGAAGGCTTCCATGAAGGAAAGCAGCTTGATCACATCTCCATTTTAGAAAGTTTAGAGAGCAAGGGTCATGTCAAATCACCTGAAATTTCCAAAGAGAGGCTTGCCACAGCTTGCCAAGACACCAAAATATGGGCAGAAATTTGGCTGATTAATGCTCTATGCCTTTCACAAAGAATTTGAGTCCTAATATCCTAAAATCACAATTATTTTGAAGAACAGAAGTTCTACACTTTGAAAGGTACTTATGCAAATAACGACTGCCATTTACTGAGGACGCTGTGTGGCTTTATAAATTGTAACATTTAATCTCCACAAGCCTGAAGTAGGTTGTCATCGCGCCTGTTTTGCAGATGAAGAAATCAAAGCAGAAAGGTTAAATGCTGTGCCCGAGGCCAGACACTAATAGCAAGATTTGAACCCCGGCAGGCTGTTTTGAAATTCTACATTCTTTATGATGTATAACTTACTATACACTCGCTCCCCCCCTGTCCTGCCCCCGCCCTGCCCCAGAGAATGTAATTTCTAGAATTTCTAGAAGGCCTAATTTTCTCAGGAAAAACCCAGCCAAGCTACTTTTCAGAAAGTCTTCTGGAGAAAAAGTGATTAATATTGTACAATCCTATGGATAGAGGGGGTTGTAACGGTCAGGAGAGATTGTGCTACAATATGAAATGCAGAATAATATCAAGTCTGAATAGAAATATCAGATGACAAATGTTTTCCCCTTTGCACATGAGAAACTCAGGAGAGCAAGTGACCTAGCAGGATTTTGGAGTCCTAGTCTCTGGGTCAGTTTTCTGGCTCTGTCACTTATCGTAAGCTGAGTGACTTTGGGCCACTTTCTTACCTTCACTGTGTCTCTGTTTCCTCATTTGTAAAATGGAGATATTAATGGCACCTTATCGCTTAGGGTTGACTTGAGAAATAAGTTTGAGTCACTGTCTCCAATCGCTCGATTCTAATGGAGAGGGAGCTGTTTTGTAAGTTAATGATAAATAATAGAAAGCAGATGATCTACCCTAGAACAGAAACAAAAGGCTAAGTACTGGGGGAGGGCAGATGTAACTCTTGATATTGGAGTGCAGGGAACAGGGAAAATGGCCCCATGGTTTGATGGAATGAGTCCATGAAAATCCATGGCCCCCTTTGATACCTGGCCAACTTCCCCTTGTTGCCAGGAGTAGAGAGCTCTCCCACCCCAATGGGTATCCATGAACTGTACATTTATTATCTGCTTTAGAAAAATGTATTTAATAAATTTGCTTTAGAATGATTATTCATTTTAAGCCAACACTTTTAATTGTCCAAATGGGTAGATTGTTCCCTTTTATTTTCCCCATCTATTTACTTATTCCTGTTATTATTATTAGTCACATCATGTAGTGGAGAATTTGCCAGATTGACTTAAATCCATAAGCTATTTTTTTAAAAGATTTTATTTATTTATTTGACAGACAGAGATCACAAGTAGGCAGAGAGGCAGGCAGAGAGAGAGAGGAGGAAGCAGACTCAATGCTGAGCAGAGAGCCCGATGCGGGACTTGATCCCAGGACCTGAGATCGTGACCTGAGCCCAAGGCAGAGGCTTTAACCCACTGAGCCACCCAGGCGCCCCATAAGCTATTTTCTAAAATGAGATAAACGAAAAGGTTCCTGAAAGTATACACAATCACAATTAGGAATTTGATTCATTTCATTGGGTTGGGATCAATTTACCTCTGCATAACCTAAAAAACTTCTTTAGTATATGTTCAGGGAAAACAAGAATTTAAAGATGTATTAAACTACTAAGGGAACACACTGTTGACACATTTTGACATGTATATGGCTATTTTAAAGTTGCAATAAGCACTAGTTATCAATGCAATTAGGCTGACAGAAGATTCTTTTTTTTTTTTTAGATTTTATTTATTTATTTGATAGACAGAGATCACAAGTAGGCAGAGAGGCAGAGAGAGAGAGGAGGAAGCAGGCTGTCCGCAGAGCAGAGAGCCTGATGCGGGGCTCGATCCCACGACCCTGGGATCATGACCTGAGCCGAAGGCAGCAGCCCTAACCCGCTGAGCCACCCAGGCGGCCCCTGACAGAAGATTCTTATGTGAAATGCTAGCTACAAGGTTTGCATTTGAAATAAAAACAATGGGAAAACATAATCCAATAATTTTTACTAGCCCATTAGTGAAATTATCCAGGTTAGGAAGCTCTTTCCTCATTGAAATGCATGGCTCTGTGTTGCCAAAATAGAAGCTGAGGTTAGAGATGCAATATGCATAAAAAAACAAATGTGCAATGGGGTTGACATACTGAATTTGTGAGAATGCATTGCAAGTGTGCTGCTCCCTTTAGCATTTCAGTAAGATTAGAAACATCTGAAACCCGGGCGTCAGTCATAAGGACAGTGCTTACTTGAAGGGGGAGTGGAGATGAATGTGCAAGTCATTGGATGTAATCCTCTAGGTAACTCTTCTGTACACCTGGTTTCGCTGTGGTTTTGCTTGGGAGACCCACACCCAGTGTGGAAAAGACTGGAAAAGGATATGGGGCCCCAGACAGCTAAGCACACGGCCGCTTGCAAGGAAAGCCAGCGGCTTCTCAAACTGCTTGCCCAGTGCCGCCTCTCTCTCAACTAATCCCATTCTAGCAGCTTCAGTTGCTTCTGTTTTGCCAAACAATGCTTAGTTTTGACAAGGCCCTTAGCCTCATTTCCAATGTTTCTTGTGCTTTTGGCTCACATGACAATTTTAATATATATATATACATATACGTATGTGTATATATATATATATATGTATATATATATATATATATTTTTTTTTAGTTGCTTCCTTTAAATGTTACTGGCTACTCTTGTCCACTTTCTCAAGAACTTAAAAAAAATTTAGGTGGGTTTGGAAAACTTAGGAAAACCATCTGATGGGAAAGAAGGGAGCCAGGCATTAAGCTATTGATTTGCTGGCTGATTTAAATATGTCATGGGGACAATCCTGGGAGGCTTTTCTGATTGAAGAATCAAAATACAGGAATTTTATTAAAAAAAATTGGGGGGGGACTCAAATTAGTTAACCACGCCTGTCACCGAACTAGACTCCAGGAAGGGCTATGTTCTACATCACAGGGGAGGTCAACAAAATGTTAAAATGCTATGAAGTGGATACAGCTTCTTAGACTATAATTACAGTGGCTTTGAAGGTTTCATAAAGCAACCTAGTTTCTAAAACCAACAATTAAAACTTGCAACAATTTCTTTATGTAATGGTACAGTTTATTTCATTTTTAACAACGAGAGGACAAAATGTTTAAAATTTGCAGTTTAAAACATGCACATTCACAAAAGGCCAATGACACATAACACTGCAGAGAACTGAATATTACTCAACTTCAATAACTATTTATAAAACACAGTGCATTGAACACCGAGATCAACAAACCTGAGAAAACTATAATCACAGATTCAACACTCTCCACTCATGCAGCTTCACGATTTCGACAGCAGTTTAGCAGGAATGGAGTTTCATGGAGCTGAAAATACTATTTTATCTTTAACGCAAACTTCATTTTTTTCCAAAGTAGCTGCCTTCTGAGGCTGCCTTTTTTTTGAACTTAATAAACCTGAAATAAACCTGAAAATGTGAAAAATGAAGCTTGAAGTAGCTAAACAAACGACAGACAGTATTTACTGCATTTATGGCTTCTAGTCTAGAACCATGAAACACAAAAATATTTATTTTTTAATATTCTGCTCACGTTTTTGCAAGAGCAGATTTATGTATGGAAAGTTGCTGTTCACTCAAAGTAAGCATGTATGAAATCTAGCTCTTTTTCCTAGTTACAGGAGATTTATTTGCTGAGAAGTTTTGCGAGCTTTATTAAGAAAAGTTCTTAGAAGCAAGCTAAACAAAAGTTGCAATTAAATTTGTTCAAATTTGTTTGTAAAATAATTTACTTATTAAAAAAAAGTGGTGCAGAGAGCCAATTAATTTGTCCCCCGAATATTAAATTTCAGGTAGGCCATGATAGAATTTTATAAGGCAGAAATAAACATCAAGATTTACAGCAGTAGCCATGCATTGGCCTAGGCCACTTTAAATATTAATTCATGCAAACCATAAACCTATCAGAAACACAGCTGCTTTCATACAGAAAATAAATCAAGACAAAAAATGGAAAACATTTATTTCCTTTCCTTCAAAGTTTAACTTACATTCCATTTTAACAGCCACTGAAGGTTAATTAAAATGCAGCAAAGTATAACAGCATCTCACAAGTGACTTCAGTTATTTTAATGTGAGAAAAATCAGATTATGATCTCTTAGAGAAGCATTATAGAAATGTTCATCATTAAAAAGCATTTATTAGGCACCGAGCTGCATGGTATTACATGAATTTACAAAAAGAATTCCACAGATCTGGTCCACGTGATGTGAGTGGGGTGGGCGTTTTCTCGATAAATTTTATAAATGGTTATTTATAAGCTTATATATAGACATTTGATAAAATAAGTTTTAGAACCAAGAACTGTCATAGGGCAACTGCACAAAAATATACACTGATCCTTTAGCATGGTAATAATTAGGACATTGTTACAAATAATTTAAAAACTACAAATATACAATCTATTACTTTTAGACTAGCATTCATTTCCTGAAGGAACGTTTCAAATGACAAGTTACCAGTGATGCACAGTGCACACAATGCAGAACAGATTATCATGTGAGGTTCATGTTTGTTATTTAGAATGCGAAACCGCACAATTAAAATGTAAGACCTAATAATCAGAATAAATGTTGATTTCTGGAATTCACTTTCTCCCTGAACAGTAAGAGGAATTACTGACTCCGTTCAATGACTATGTAATTCATGTAAGTGAATAATATTATTGAAGAAGAATACATGTTCACCCGACTTGATTAGAAAAAGGCTTTCCATTAACTTTGCAACACTGCTGAGGCAGGCTCACGTCAGATACTGAATGGGGTGTATAGGCAGCACAGAGATCATTTTAAATTTGCTACATTCCTGAGAAACACCCTTCTCCTGCTAACAGTTTCTGCCAAATAGCATTTTTCTGGGTGTGAGCCACCAGTATATTTTTATATGTATATAGAAAACATTTAGAAAGTTCATGTTCAACATCACTGTGTATGATTCAACAATAAAGAAGCAACTCCCAGCTTTTCAGTGTTACATGAACGAGGATTTTTCTGCTGTAAGTAGTATTTTCTGACTTGTAAACATTGTAAAGCGAGACGGTGTTAGCATTTCCCAAAGTCCCTACAAGGGACTGTTGAATTGAAGAGTTTGTGTCCTTTATTTCAGAAAATACAAGTTAAAAGTCACTTCAGCTGTTTTAATCTTGGTAAAACTGTTACATTCCTCCCCCTCTTTGGAAGGTTAAAAATTCGGTGGGTTTTCTCTAACACTATAAAATCACTGTGACTGCAAGGTTGTGTTTTAAGTTTTACCAAGGAGGTCACTGCCTGCTGCCCAGCACCCTCTCTCACCCAAGAAGCAAAGGAATAGACTAAATATTTCAAAAATAGGACTAAGGGACACGAAAGACTTAACTTAGCCATATTTCAGACCACGGTCTCATACATGAATTAACCATGGGTATTCTACTCACTTTGAAGAGCTCCCTAGAAATAATCCATGTTTTAAGATAAAAATAAAACTTTTTTTTTTTAAGCCAGAAGATTCAGTTCTTTTATATTCATCATATTTTGGTATTCAAATTTGGGAGAAGGATGCAGCTGATGAGGCGGAGGCCAAGGGAAGCATCTCTTGTCTGTAACCTCGATAAAGTGTTTCTCCGGAGGGATGTACCTCATTCTTTTGATCTGTATGGTTTGACTCTATCGCCCCAGGGAAGCCGAGGAAAGCTGCTCCCAATATACCTTCGGTAGACAAAAATCTGTGACTTCCGAGTTTTGAAGACAGTCTTAGACCCTTACACCTGTGGTCTTTCTAGGTGTTTCGATTCGCAATTTTCTTAATCTGAACCCCAGGTGGAACGGTTTAGGAAGTGAACGTGTCAGCCCCTTGCCCCCTTTAGAATTATGTATGTTATAACCTCTCTCGTTTCTAGAAAATGGGGGAGGCACAGTTGTAACTAAATAACTAAAAATACAGAGAAGGAAATGACATATCACCTAATTTTAAATCTAGATGAAGAAAAACGGTAAAAAAATATTAAATTATTCAACTTAAGCAGTGACTTGGAAAATCACCTCTCCTTGCAATTCTAGTTGACTTTTTTTTTTTTTTTTAAAGAGGAAGTTCTACCTATTTTGCTGGTAAGTCCACGTAAAGGCAAACAGGCTTCTGAATAAAAGGCAAAAAGTTTGCTTCAATCTCTGAAGTGTATCTGAAAACTAGAATTCCTTTTTTATTTTTTTTTAAACGAAAGCATCATTTTAAAAAGAGCATAGAAAACTGGTTGCGGTTTTTAAACAGCCCCTTCACCATTGATTGTTCGTAGCAAAACAGGCATTTTTCAGGAGATGACTTGGAAATGCAAAAAAAAAAAAATTAAACTGAACATACATTTAAAAACATAGTAACAAAATCTACTTGTGATGAAGAGCGTCTCTGATCATAGAGTTATAGGCTTGAGTAAAATAACTGGGGAATAAAACGGGGAATATGTACTACTTATTTGTCCCAATTAGCAGTGTGTGACTAATGTGGGGGAGCTCTTGACAAGTAAGCCGTGAAGTAATTCTCAGGGTTAAGCACAGAGGCGGTCACCAGAACACGGGGTGTACTATGTAGGGCAGCAGGCATCTCCAGCAGGAACTGGTAGAAAGAACCTAAACACAGGACAAAAGCCGAGCCTATGTACATTACAAAAGCCCATGCATTTATCCGACAGTGGTATTCCAAACATCTCCACGGAAGCACTGGGGAGCTCACCTAAATATCTAAGCATATTTTTCTTGAGAGAGAAAACGTTAAGATAAGATGACAGCACTCAATCTTCAGCAGAAGCCAGATTTTTGGAAAAATCTAAATGACGAGGACCCCTCATCAGAAATGACAGAGACATATATACAGGTTAAAAATCAGTATCATAATGACAGAGTCACATTGCCACGTGTGCCCTCCAATGTGAACAAGTAAACAAGACAAACAACAGAGAAGCATTTGTAAGGCCAAAGGTGCAACACCACGGGTGTTAGTAGCAAATGCCTGGAAACACTCATTTTTGCAAATTGCTCTTGCATTTGAAAAGTCAAGCATGCAGATCTTACAGCAGAACTGGAGGTAAACTTTCTCTTCAATTTCTGGGCAAATGGCTACTGAATGAGAAATACACTTACTGAACGTCTTTGGCAAACATTTATAGAGACAATTTTTGACACAAACACTTGTTAATGTCTTGTTTAGAAATTTTGCTCAGGAAGGTGAGTCAGTTCCTTAGAGAAGAGTGCTGGTTTTTTTTTTTTTTTTTTTTTTTTTTTTTAGCATATTCTGAAATCTAAGTCTGGATGTCAAGAGTCCCTATAAATTATTACCACTTTAGAATTTTCTCGTGGTTGATCACCTACAGCCCCAGAGTAGCGGCATAAGAGTACTGACCGGTCTCAGTTTAAGAAAGCATTCCGGCAAGATACAAGGTCATTTTCAATTTCTGCTTACAAAGACTTAGCAAATACTTTATAAAATCTGAAAGAGATGGTGTTACAGTATAGTTGCACAGTGCTTATGTCTAATATACACGAATCTGACGGTCGAGCAATGAGATGAGCTCAGATCCACTTTCGCCTTCTGGGACCAGACTGGGATTGGTCAGCAGATCCGGTAAGACCCGGGAGCTCTCCTTTAGAGTCCTAGCAGCCCCTGCCTCGCAGCCCCTGTCCCATCACCACTCCTCGGGTCTCTGCTTTGTGGTATCGTATGCTCGAATCACCTCAGACTGTGACACGATTCCATTCTCATCTTGTGAGAAAGCATACCCATCTGTAGGTCACAGATAAAACAGAAATGATCATTGTGAGGTCACCGGGAATCTCTGTTATTCTGAGTGTGAAGGACTCATTTTCTAACTTAGGGCCCCTCTATGGCCCTCCTGCCTTCAAAAGCATGCGTGAAGACACCTTTTTTTTAATGTCCGGAAAAGATGCCGATTCAACTGCACCACGAAGAGTGGGCTGACCGCAGGCTGTCAGCTGACATTCTATGAGCTCTGCCCCCGGTTGAATGAGCAGGTGCTCTCAAAACCCCTTGGCTCTCCTCTCCACATCTCAAATCTAAGCCATCCACTTTTTGCTTCTGGGCTACTGGGGGGTGAGGGGGGTGTCTAGTCTAGTGGGCACATATATTTCCATCCAGATTGGAGGCACGAGACAGAAGGAATAACAGTGAGAAGGAGGCAGAGATAAACACCCCCACTGCCAGTACTGGAAAAGTCGTCTTCCTTGAGACGACACTGTCCTTGGCTCTCTGAGTCTACAAATAAATTCCTTCATGCCCCAGCATGGTTGGGGATAAGCAACGACCCCCAAAGGGGTCACATCTTTAGAAAAGGCCTCTTGAAGCATAAAAGGCAAAAGCATTAAACACGCGTATATATAAATGAAAATAAATTATATGTGGAAACAACATGAAACAAAAGATATATTACTAACACAAATACATTTACTACAGGGCTTTATATATTATATTCTTTTTTAGATCCTTGAAATGTTAAGAGGGCCTGATACCTAATAATTTCTTATAACTCGAAATATTCATAAATATTTTTGAAGGGGGGGAAATATATGTTTCACAGTGCTGTCCGAGAGCTGAAAAAGCCCTTGCAAAGTTATTCAAGTCGAAAAGATAACAATACAGAGGGAGCTTTTAAGAGTTAAGATTTATTTCGCTAGTTCTTTTTAAGATTTAAGGAAGCAAGGGGCATGTGGAAATATTATTTCTTTGAGCGAAAGCAGCAAGATTTGAAAATGCTTTGTCTTGTCTGCTCTAAGTGAGATGGCTGTGGTCCAAGGTTTCTCTGAACCCTAGTTATTTACGTAATGGGTCGCAAAGAAACAAAATGGGCTTTAGGTATTCATTTTAAATAGTTAAATAGAGCTGTAGTCAAAATGCAGCTCTCGCAAATGCTAGGGCAAACGGCAGAGAACTTATTATTTACGAATCCAAACCCAGATACTTACGGAGCAGGTTTTGTTGTAATGATTCTGACCGGTACAAGTTCACATGGTTCTTCTTAAAGACGTTCTTGAGCAGTTGTGCCCTCTCCGTGAGGCTGCAGGAGGGAGCAGGTGTAAATGTGTGAAATGAATTATCAACTCGGCAGAGACCCCGCTGTGCCCACAGGACCACCAGAGAGAGTTCGACTTAAACAAAAGATTGCTTGAGAAGTCTGGAGTCTAGAGATTCTTTTTACCCCACTTTCTCAGAGGGCAAATGAGATTTAAAGTAGTTAGATGCTCTCAAGGCCAGTTTTTCCCATAGCTGAGGAGAGTTTTGTTCCCAATAATTCAGCCAAAAGATTTCCCCACCCACCCCCAGTTATCTTTAAGTCAAATGGGGATACAGACCCTGTACAATATGGTTAACAAGAAATACAAAGTCGGCCGTCAGTGTTATTAATCCTGGTTGACTTACTGCGTGCATTTTGGAATTTTTGGAATCACAGAATTTATTACCATACATCTTCCTACATTGCACATATTTTGGTGTAAAATGATAACTTTTTAGTTATGTAAAGAAATCCTCAAAATTACATAAAAAAGAAATTTCATAGACTTTTTCACTAGAAAAGTTCCATTACCACTCCAATATGGTATGAAATGTGTTCGTTAATGTCATTAAAAAAACCCAAAACTCTATTTTCAGAAAATACTAGGTAAAATGATATGGAAAAATATTTATTTTTCAATAAACGTTTAGAATAATCTCCACAGAAACAAATCCATGTAATTAATTATGTAACTTCTAAAAGCACACTGCAAGAAATAATGCATCTGTTTTTTTCCACTGCACGTAGAATGATGTCTCCCGCAGTAGGAAGCCAATTATTTGTCAAATAAATGAATTCGAGCAGTAATTGTGAAATGCACTTTAAACATCACCAGTCCTCCCAATCATGTCATTTCTCTAGTGGTTGATTTCTAGAACTTTGCTTTGATATCAAAGAACATAATAAGCCAAAGAGCTACTAAGTAACCCACATGTGTTAGAGCAAATGTTTATGCAATTTTGTTTTAATCACTGGAATGGACTCAGTTGAAAAATTTCCTTCTTGTGTTTTTCCCACTATAAAAGTTTTAGTTAAATTGTTCTAAGTTATGTCAGTTCTGTATTTTGCCAAATTTTTTGAAATCCAGAAATGGACTCATTTTTATCATATACAAGTAATAAAAATAAAAGGACCGTCTGCAGAAGGAACTCGGAATTACACAAACATTCAGGCTATTGCTGAAGTAAAATATTTTGAAATGTTGACATTTCTACTTATCTTCGACACATATTTTTTAAAGTCTAGGGACATTAACGGGTGTTTAGTAGACATAGTTCATTGTCACTGAGAATTAGCTACATTAAGGCAACAAAGCTAATTAATCTAAAACTCCAGTGGTTTTGCAAATAGCCATAAACCTTGTTTTTGCCAGTGAAATAAACAGATACGGGGAGTGAGAAGGGACCATTTTAGAGACTCTCACTCTATTCCTAAAATGATCTAACATTGCAGACCTGGGAATCCCAAGGAACTCTAAAATCTGTAACTGCCTTGAGGAAATCGGCAGCTTTAGCAGCAGCAGGTGGTCTGATTTTGTTAGCAGAGCAGAGGGATGGGGTGCTGGGAAGTCTCTGGTGTGTACAATGGAAACGACCACAGACATCCAGAGGACGGCAATGTATCATTATGTAGATTCTCCTTCCCCAGATACATTTTCCAGGTTTCAGGCTGGCCTTGCTACATGCATAATACTTTAATATTATAACATTCAATGTTAAGAAGGGGGACATGAGAATTTTATCTTTCATACTATGAAACTTATATGTATAAGATAATGCAGGTCTGTTTTGTAATGGTTCATGAGAGGCTATACTTCTACTCAGCTGTTACATCAAGGTCATGTCTAGTGTTCAAAAAAAATGCAATAAGAAAGCTTCTTTCTTGGGAAAGGAGCACAGGACTGGGGATAGAGAAAGGGCTTTGGAGTCTTAACTGTAATTCTGAGTCTGTTACTTATTAGCTGGGTCGCCTCAGGCAAACCTTTCTTGGTCCTCTCACATCCACAGGAGGAAGAAAATCCCTAACCGCCCCCCACCCCCGCCCCCGACAACGGTGGGATTCGGGGAATCATATGGCTTCTACCATATTGACTGACACTTAGGAAGCATCAAGGAATGCTAGTCCTTCCCGCCTTTACCCCTCCCACAGCTCGCAAGGAATTGATCATACAAAAAAATCAATGAGAACAGAGATCATCACAAAACAGGAGATAACTCTGTGAAGATCCTTTCTGATACCTTGGCTTAGAGTCAACATCAGCTCCACACATGATGTCTTTTGCTGTGTATGAGTTTTAATTTACAATGCCCCCACTCGACTTCCCTAGTAGGAAAACTACTAGGTTTCTGTTTTTTTTTTTTTTTCCCCTGAGCTATGCTGAACCTCTGGCTTTAGTGTTCATAGGGCAGAGTCCCTCTTATGAAATAGAAATGCCATTCACAGGAGGGTGCTTAATAAATAATAAGTGATGATGATTGTATTTCTCTAGCTTATCCTACCATTTGGGAACTGCTCATCATTTCAGAATTATGTATTTCTAGGTCCTTGATATTTATCGGTACTGCTGCTACCCTCAAGTCACATTACATAGTATATTGGGAACATGTTAACCTTAATAGACATGTTAAAAGTTCAGTTTTTCTTGAATAGCTTAACACCGGGACAAGAAGGAAAAGACTTTAAAGAACCTTCTCCTTAAAGCCCCACCATAATCACAACTCTTAGTCAGTAGTGTCAATTTTGTGCAGACTTTCATTTACATACCAGGCTATGCAAGTTCTAAATTTGTTCAATGCAGTAATGAAAGTACCTCTTAAATATTGTTACCTTATTTCCAAGCCCACTAAAATGTTTCAACTTAGATATTTGGTACAGGTAAGGTATAGCGATGTTTTAAAATAATAATGAATTTTTATTAATTATTTATAACTATTTAATAATCAAATTATTAATAATTTAAATAATTAATGTTTTAATAATTCTATTTAGAAACACTAAGGATAGGCAAAAACCCATTTACTGTCCTAGAAGATATTGCCCGAAGGTATTTTCAGTTATTTTTGAAGATTGGTAAATTTGCAATTTTTCTGGTGTTAGGCTGGCAAGCTATTTTGGTGGAGTCATTAAAATGGAGCTCCAGAAAGTAAGAGTAAAGTTCTATTTAGTAATGGCTGCTGATACTATGCTGGCTTATATCTACAGTGAGATATAAAAAATTACAACTCTCCTCCTATTTGCCTGTTTGTAAAATGAGTGTTTCCCACACTCATGAAAGACATCCATAGGTAACCGTCTTGCCTCCCATGAGCCCAGTGTCTACAATCTCTTATTTTAAAGCATTAGGTTTTTGAATTCACTTTTGTTTTTGTTATTGTTTTGTTTTCGAAAAGGTAAGCTGGTACACACAATTTATGATGTAATGCCCCCCCCCCCGCAATGAGATCTGAGAGGACTATATTCCAAAAAATTTGTATTTCTGCTATAAAGTATATGTTTACATTATAGAAAATACAAACACTATGAATGCCTTTATATTTATAGAACAAATGGTTTAGGTTTTTTCCCAGCAAATGTTTGCTATAAACCTATGGGGAAAAAAATCAAATTTCAAAGGTTTTTTTTTTTTTTTGCATTTTGGAATTGTAGATGCTATGCTCCCTAATGTTGGAGCCTATCCACAAAAACAGGGTTTCATACCATATAAGGTGTTTTCTTTTTTTAATTTAAATTCAATTAGCCAACATATAGTATATCATTAGTTTCAGATGTAGTTTTTCAACAATTCATTAGTTGCCTATAACACCCAGTGCTGTGATGTGATGAGCACTGGGTGTTATATAAGTTGTTTTCTTAGCCCAAAATAGTAAGCCATTGCTACACAAAGATCAGAGGTAAGGCTTGCATTTATGTCCCAATATTTACACTTAAACTGATTTCTACCATAACCTAAGGTTCAAAAGCAATATACTGTACTTAGATGATGAAATATAACCCCCCCAAATTTCAGTGTAAAATTGGAATAAATGTATCTAATTCACTGGATAATATGGTGACTGATATACTATTTCTAATAAAAAAAGACTTTTAACCAAAATGTTGCAGTTTTGAACATCAATAAACATGAGAAATAAATGGTTGTAAATGATAATCTGGACACAGTGCTTATAAGTCAGAAATTCTCTGACACAGTGCTCAGAGGAGATTGAAAAAAAATAGGGGATGATCAATTTACAAGACTGCATCGTTCTATCTATGATGAAGCAAACCAGTGTTACTCTGGACATGACTCATTTGGGAAGTGTAACTTATGTTCTTATGAATTGTATTTTTATTTAACTACCCATGGGCCAGGCACGTCTTTACCACCCACCACTCAGCCATCCTTTCACCCATTCATTCACTCATTCATTCATTCCTCGGTTCATTCTCTGGACCCTTCAGTCACCCATTCGACAAATATTTATCAAGTGCTACTGTGTTCCTGGGTCTGTGCTAGGTGTTGGGTTACAGGTAAGACTAAAACGGAGGCCTCTCCTTCAAAGCGCTCAATCCAGTAGGGGAAACAAACATCCAGGATAAACAAACACATCATAATAGAATGCAGTAAGTGTAATTATAGAAGCGTAAAGAGCTCAGATAGCAGAGTGGGAATTAATGTTATCTCAGAAAAGGTAAGGTGATGCACCTGAGTTGAGGTTTAAAAACTAGGAATTGGACTGCCCCATCTATGGGGGGTGGTGGTGGATGGTATCAGCTTCTTGACAAGGGAACAGCATGTGCAAAGACTGGGAGGTAGAAAATAACACGGTATTTTGGAACTAAAATAAGTCTGATATCACTTGACTACACAGAAATCACAATTCCTTTCTCTTTGAAAATATAGATAAGATTAGCTACCTTTTTCATTCTTCAAGTCTCCTAAAATAATCCTGGCAGTGGGGTGCCTGGCTGGCTCAAATGGTAGAGCATGCGACTCTTGATCTCGGGGTTGTGAGTTCTAGCCCCATGCTGGGTGTAGAGATTACTTAAAAATAAAGTCTTGAAGGAAAATAATCCTGGCAGTAAAAGCAATCTGACAATTCCCAACTGCTCTAGGATGTCATGGTTTCACATGAAGACTTTTCCAATGAGTTGCTGTTTTTCTTCCTTTACAGATCGCTTCTCTTCCCTCCCCCTCCAGCCATCATCCAGCAGGAAGGCACTGTGGTCACCATCCTTCTGGTTATGGGTGGGCAGCAACAGCAACATGGGGGTATGTGTTATACCACGGGTTTTCATCTGTGACCTTCAGCTAACAGCTAACGCATTTCTGAGTTCTTGAGAAAAGCTGAACAGCTATTTTAGGCAAATAAGGCAACAGCAGGAAATCTGTCTGAGGCACTTGCTATGGAAAAGTTGGTCATTAATGGTAGAATCCACTACATTCCTTTCAGGCTCTCTCTCTCTCTGTATCTTTTTAAGTAATCTCTATACCCAACACAGAATTTGAACTCACAACCTGGAGATCAAGAGCTGCATGTTCTACCTACTGAGACAGCCAGGGGCCCCTCTCATTCATTCATTAATTTATTGTTATTTTTAAAAATATTACCGTATCTTTTAAAAAAAATTAACATATACTCTATTATTTGTTTCAAGGGTACAGGTCTATGATTCATCAGTCTTACATAATTCACAGCACTCCCCGTATCACATACCTTCCCCAATGTCCATCAACCCAGTCACCCCACACTTTCCACCCCTCTCCGCTCCAGCAACCCTCAGTTTGTTTCCTGAGATTAAGAGTCTCTTATGATTTGTCTCCCTCTCTGGTTTCGTCTTGTTTCATTTTTCTCTGTCTTGTTTCTCAAATTCCTCATATAAGTGAGATCATATGGTACCTGTCTTTCTCTGATTGACTTATTTCGCTTAGCATAATACCCCGAGTTCCATCCATGTCATTGCAAATGGCAAGATTTCATTTTTTGATGGCTGCATAATATTCCGTGTGTGTGTGTGTGTGTGTGTGTGTGTGTGTGTGTATGTGTGTGTGTGTGTGTATACCACATCTTCTTTACACATCATCTATTGATGAGCATCTAGGTTCTTTCCATAGTTTGGCTACTGTGGACATTGCTGCTATAAGCATTGGGGTGCACGTGTCCCTTCAGATCACTACATTTATATCTTTAGGGTAAATATCCAGTAGTGTGATTGCTGGTCATAGGGTAGATCTATTTTCAACTTTTTGAGGAACCCCCATGCTGTTTTCCAGAGTGTTTATTCATTTATTTTTTTTTTTAAGATTTATTTATTTTAGATCAAGGAGTGAGAGTAGGAGGAGGGGCAGAGGGAGAAGGAGAAGCAGATTCCCCCCTAAGCAGGAAAAGCTAATGCTGGGCTTGATTTCATGACCTTGAGATCATGGCCTGAGCTGAAATCAAGAGTCAGATGCTTAATCGACTGAGCCACCCAGATACCTCTCTGACTTATTATTTTTTTTAATGGTGGGGACTACCTTCATCACAGTATCATTGAATCTTTAGGACCAAGAGGTCACTACACCACAACCTCAGCGTGGGTTTAGGAATCACTGAAGTCACCTATAATATACGACAAACCAGGAGAACTAAACATCACATGTGGGGCCCAACTAAGGTTTATGAACATACCTACAAATATAAGGAATTGACTGCTAAGGGTAGTAATAGTATGTTCTTTCCCTAATAGTTGTCAGTACAATAGTTTTATTCACAATTCTGTAAGCTAGGATCCTAGCACATCCTTTTTACAGCTAGAGTGAAAGAGAGAAAAATTGACTGAGGGACACTTGGACCAGACCATGGACCAGGCGTAGACATTTAGATGAAGGGACAGAGATGAGGGGAAGGTAGAGGGAGAAGAAATACTCATAACTTTGAAAGTAGGTGTTATCCTTTCCATCCTACACACAGGGGCACTGACAGAGAGTGGTCAAGAACTCTGTCAGGCTGGTGGAGGCTGTTTTTGCTGCTGTCCCCAGGGGCCCCAGAAGGTGCTTTGTGACTTCCCGCTGAGAACTTACTCTAAGTCCCAGCTTCCTCATCTGGAGTGAACGGGGTGACCTGCACAGGACTGCTTCCGGGAGTCCCACGCAACAGTGTAGATGGCGGGATACACGCATCACCTAGCATGTAGTGAGCACTCAACACACAGCGGGCTCTTCCTTTAGGAGAGGGGCGCGGACTGGTGTGTGAGTGACCAGTGCCCTCCGGCCTCAGACAACTGAGGAAGGCTGGAAGCCAAGGTCTCAGCTTGAGTTCCTGGTCTGAGACTCACTGAACTCTGTCAGACCGAGTAGCAGTAGCAAATCATGATGAGAGTGACAGACATGGGAGCAAAGCGTTTCCTCTGGTGTAGACAAAACCTGAGCTCATGGTAGTGTGACTGAAACTGGTATTACTTTCCTAATTGTGTTCTGTCATACACTGTGTTCAAACACTTAATTTCTTTCCCATAATGCTTTGCGAATGCAGTCAATTTGACTAGGTTTCTGCCCCTGCTTTTATTGGGGGGGGGGGCGGTAGTGAGCCAGGGACTTGGAAGACATAATTCACCTCATAGGTGACACACACCCAGGTCAGTTCTGAATACGTGCTAAGTGTTACTGTTGTGCACGTGGCTCTAGATCAAGCTCTGATTTTCACTGATTTTATTACGGATCCTGTTTTAAGCTGAAAGACTTTTTCTCTCTTTCATCTTAATAATACAATAATATTTGTGATGGCCATTTCTTTAAAGCTCATTAAGAACAAGATACTAGCTTTATCGATTATATCTTATTTAATTCTAAAAACTAGCCATGGGAGGTATTATTATCCCCATTTTATAGATGAGAAAATTGAGCCTCAAGAGCATTGAGCAACTTGGCTAAGGTCACGACATAGCTTAGTAGCTTAGTGAATGACAGATTGGATTTGAATCCACATCTCTCTGATTCTAAAATCGACCCTGCTAGCTCTATATTAAGTGATAAACATAAGTTTTAGCACTTATTTCTAACCCTAGTAAAACATAAAGTTCACTTGGGAAAGAACAAAAAAGTATTTTACCTTTTTCCAAGCACAACTGCCCCTGGGTCTTGAGACTTTGCTTCCAGCTCCTGAACTTCATCTACTAATGTTTTAAAAGCAGTCCTCTTGATTCTGGGGAGTGTGGGGGGGGGGGGACGGAAGATTTGCACGTAAATCTTTGTGTGAAGATGTAACACTTTACAAAATTGGTTTGTTATCGTGCTGCTAGGTACAATAGTAACCAGAGAATGGGCAATCATTTTTCAACAGAATTCACAAAATTACAGTAATTTTGAGCATTACGTAATTATAGAAACAAGTCTTAAACATGGTTTAGTTTTACAATATTAAAACTCTCATAGTTATTAAATAAGCATCATGTAATTAACTTTAATGATATCTTTTTTTTTGTGGGAAGAGGTAACATTTTAAAACTGACAATCCTTGAGAAAAATTAGTAAAGTTTTAGTTTCTTTCATGCTATAGTGCACATAGGCTTTGAAACAGGCAGGCAAAACCATTTTTCCCCCCACAACTCTTGTTCATCGATAAAATAATTATGTGTTTTGAGATAACAGAATTTTCTTCTATCCTGAATGGAATTTTGAAGCTGATTTCTAAGAATGTACTCTCTAATATTAATTGAAACTACTTGTTTTCCTTCTCATTGTCTTTAAAGTAATTTCCTAATTCCTCAATCACTCATTACTTCTTTATTTACATATGCAGAATTAGTTAACATTAATAATTCCTACTTAGTAAACTGTATATTCTTGACCTGATGTTACAACTGGAGAAGTCTGAGGATTAACATACATCTATATTTTGATGTATATAACTGAGTACTATACTTACACTTTGTACACCACATCAAGAAGCAAAGATGCCACAGGGATAAACAACAGGCCCATCCAGAAGACGCCAGAACTAAACAACATGGCAGCCTGAGTAAACGATCAGAAACAACATTGCTTTAATAACCAAGACATACATCATTCATGCTTAGTTTTTATATGACTTTACGTAAAATAATTAAAACTCACTCTGCAAGAGGATATACAATGACTTTAAATCCAACCTTCTGCACAATTTGGAATTAAAAGCCAAATGTGTTAAGACCTGCCTTTACTACATCTATTTCCCACCCCCCCTTAAGCATTGGCAAGGTTTTATCATGTGCCAAATCTTTCCATACTTTTATGTGAGGTTTTTATTGCTGTGGTCAGTACACAGAGTAATAAATGTTGACCTTCTTTTACAATTTAGAATATCAGAATCAAGCTTTTGGAGCAAGTTTCAAACATACTCTGGCTTACATTCTCTCATAACGTGTAAAATAAATCCTAGCTGGAGACTCAATTTATTATTCTTGGCAAAAAAATTAACTTAACTTTTGTAAAATATAACATTATATTAAAAAATCATCCACATAAAACACGATACAATATAATAAAATTAAGATATCGATGATACTGGGCAGAATAATCTTAATTTTTGTTCAAGAATTTACATAGCTTGTATTGGTATGTCCTGTTACTGCCAAAGTCAAACCAAGTATCCAGTGTGTAAAACCCAAATAACAGTGTATTAAAAATAATTCTAATCATTCCTTTGCATTAAATACCAAATCACTATATCAGAATCTTTTGGGTTGCAAAGAAAATGATTCTATGGTTAAAAAATTAATAAATCTATTAACTGTTCGCAATTAGAATAAAAATCACTCTGTATGTAATTAGATCCACAGAGTTTAAAAGGAATATGTCATACAATAAAACCAAAAGAAATATTTTGTTTCACTCGGAGGCTATTTGTTTATCAGAATAAATTGGCAGTGCCTGTTTAAGTGCATGAATGTATTGGCATAACGCCATTAAAAAGCAGCCAACTAATGCAAACCCCATTTACACTCTGCTCAAATTCATAAGGATTTTTTTTTAAACCAGGTGTGGTTCAGGAATTAAAAATGACCTAGAGTTTAAATTCTTAACAGGCCATTACACAGTTACACATTACAGTCCTGATCAGTCAATCCTTATCTAACATAAAGATTATTAATTTTGAGATTATCTATTCATTTTGACTTTCAACCGAGGACCAGGAACTTATTTATTTATTTATTTATTTTGGCATTAATACGGGCTCACTGACATAGACGGTCGTTTCAAGGATGCTATGGTCTCCTGCCCCCCACCCCCCCATATAGGATTAAAGAACTCTGGAGCATGTTTGAAGTAAAAACATAGGGGCGCCTGGGTGGCTCAGTGGGTTAAAGCCTCTGCCTTCGGCTCAGGTCATGATCCTAGGGTCCTGGGATCGAGCCCCGCATCGGGCTCTCTGCTCAGTATGGAACCTGCTTCCCCCATTCTCTCTTCCTACCTCTCTGCCTACTTGTGATCTCTGTCTGTCAAATAAATAAATAAAATCTTAAAAAAAAATAAAGTAAAAACATACTACTTCAAAAGAATTTCAGAAGATAAATGTGGCCACATGGATTCAGTGAAATAGCACCTATATTCTAGACGCCAACAAGATGAAAAATATTCACATAAAAGTCACTTTATTTTATAAGCAAAACATGATCTTCAACATGTTTGCTGACATCTTCAATAGTGAAAACCAACAATTACAATGTAATAGGAAATGTCTATCAAATCACTGGGTTTTGTTTAGCTTGAAGGAAGCTTTTTAGTGAGGTAACAACTGCAAACACACACACACACACACCACCACCACCACCAAAAAAAAAACAAAACCCAAAACTCACCAAAAAAAAAAAAAAAACCCACAAAAAACCCCACCACATTTCTTTTTCCTTCTGGGGGGAAAAGGCAGATAAGATTTTAAGTCCCACAACTGAAAATGCCTCCTTTGCTTGGCATAATTTTAATCTATTTTAATTTAGGGGCAAAAGAAGAAAGATTTACGCTTGCCTTTGCCACCTTGTATTAGATGTCGCTGGTGGAAAAGGCAAACGTGGTGTGGAGACTCTGGGCGGCTAATTCTGACCATTGTGATGTTAACTATGAATGGGGAACAACGGGCGCCCACTATTCAGTCCACCAGCCTTTGGCTTTACAAATGAACAACATGAATTGAGGGGAAAAAAGTTTTTCTGCATCATATCTGAAAGCCTGTCAGATTTTTTTTTTCTTTTGCAGAGTTAATCCAAACCTAAAAGATTTAAAGCCGACATTCGCATTAAAGACAGAGTCTCTTTGTATTTTTTGGAAGAAGAGGGGGGAGAAAAAAAATAAAATCCCACAGAGGTATTTCCTTCCTTTCTGTACAAGAAAGCTCCCCCTCCGTCTGGAGAGACCATTTTTGTCTCTAACTTTTCACATCTCGCCACTCGCAGGCAGGTCAGCTGGGGGAAAAGCGCCTGATCCCTGCAGACAATGGGGTAACAGGAGCAGCCTGTTCGGGGGGCCGGGCTCGGGCTCCCTCCGAGAGCGGCTTGTAAATTGCTCCGAACGTGGGAGACTGGTGGGCCCTGCCAAGCGGCCCCCACGGCCCCCTCCTCGACGCCCTGTGAAACCAAATGGAATCTGCCACAAAAGTGGCTCCCAGGGGACGTGAGTCGCCGCGAAGCCGGGAAGGTGGAGCGCACAGGCCTGCGCGGGGAACAAGAAGCGCTTGTCTCTGCAGCAGCGCGGGCTCCCTATCCCACCCTCCAGCCGTCCCACCACGCGGGCTCCCAAAGTGGACTCACGCGGTGGGAAAACGCAGGCTGCGGAGGAGAGAGGAGGCATGGCTCGGAAACTTCCATGTGAACTCGCAGAGAAAGCACATTTGGGAAAACACCAGCGTCTCTGCCTCTGAGGCAGGCCAAGGGGCTTCACTGGCTAAGAGGAGCTTCCCTTAGGACCCACAGGAGGCGGCCCTTTAGCACCTAGTTCCCACACCTGGGAGAAACACTTCTTCCCCATCAGGTTCCCAAGTTCAGTCTAGTAGGAGAGAGACTTTAAATGTGCTGTCTACCCAGCTTTAGCGTCGAGGTTCTTTCCTCTTCAACCTGCCTTTTAAACATTAAATGTCAGACTGGTGCACTATGACTCTTACTCCTCAGACTATCTCCTTGGGCCCTGATTGTGAGCAGGACTGACCATAAACAGCCCCGAGTAGTCCTGGCACTGCCCTCCCTTCCCAACTCTCAGACTCCTCCGGGGACAGGACGTAACTCTGCTTCCTCAGCTGGAAAGTAGACTAAGAATTAAACCTCGTGGTATTTGTAGAGGAGCTCCTTTTATTATGGACACTGATGAACAACTTTTCCCTTCTTCACTTAATTTTCAAATTTCTTAAAATACCTAGATATTTCCTTCTAGTGATCTCTTCTATGAGCTTCAAGGAAGAACATTTTTGTCACAGTATCAAAATTCAGTGTAAGTCAGCTTGTAAATGTCACGGTTTTCATCACATTCATGTCACAAGGTATGTTCATCTCAAGACTGAAACTGACCAAGGTAAGGGACCACTAGTAAGTTGCCATTCATCTCTATTTGTTAATTTAGGGACTGGAGACAAATTATCTTTTTCATAAAAATTATTAGACTGTCGGGGCATAATAATTTAGGAAGGGAAAATTATTCAGAAAACAGTGCTGTAAATCTTACTTAGTTGTTTTGCAGAGGGCAGGGAGGACAGCAAGATAAATTAATATAAATTCCAGGGAGGTGAGGAGTTCATGTCAATAATAACAAAAAAATTCAAGGAGTGATTATTAAGTGTCTAGATAAAGCTTTATAAAAGGGCTTTTTAAGCTTAAGAACAGTAAAACAAAAACAAAAGTTATAAGAAGAAATGCTTTAAAGAACGGGTTCATAAAAACATCTAAGTTCCCCATGTTCTAAAAGAACATAACTAGAAAGTAAATGATAAACAAGAAACTGGAGAATGAATGACTGCCACAAATACATGAAATCCTGCATTCATACTAGATTATAAAAATAGACCATTTATCTTCATAAGAACAGCTAAGATCCCACTAAATAGGCAGAAGACCAGAGAAGGTATTCACAAAAGCAGCAGCAAGTAACCAATAACATGGGAAAGTGTTGCCCCTCCGTGCAGTCATAGAAACACTACAGATTAGATCAGATTGAAACAATTCACTATCACAGCTGGTGTGGGAGAAACAGCTCTTTGTAATAATTTATATTCCTACTAGTGATATACTTGCCTCTGGGAAAAGTATTTGGCAATGTGCATCAAGGATATAAACATTCGTTCCTGTTAATTTGATAATTTCTGGAACTATGTGTTGAAATTTGGGACAGCTTTTGCATATAGGTTAGTATCCCATTAAACAGTTCTGTGGTTACTAGTCCTGAGAGCACAACGCCCAAAAAGCATGTTATGGCCCAAGGCTTAGCAAAGGTATAAAGAAACCACAGCAGCACCCCCTTAAGAGTCACACGGCAAACTAGCATATTTGAGGCTTTGAGAAATTGCTGTAAAGAACTCTACTGAACAGTTATTTACTTATTTACTAATTGTTTTATTTAAATAATCTCTACCCCCAGCCATCGAACTGATGACCCTGAGATCAAGAGTCATAAGCTCTTCCAACTGAGCCAGCCAGGTAGCCCTGAACAGTTTTTTATTTTATTTTATTTATTTACTTAATAAATTTATTTATTTTTAAAGATTTTATTTATTTATTTGAGACAGAGAGTGAGAGAGAGCATGAGAAGGGAGCAGGTCAGAGCAAGAAGCTGACTCCCATGATGCTGGGAGCCTGATGCGGGACTCAATCCCAGGACTCTGGGACCATGACCTGAGCCGAAGGCAGTTGCTTAACCAACTGAGCCACCCATTAAACAGTTTTTTAAACCAAGGTTTCCAAAATGTATTTATCCACATGGAACACTTTTGACACATTTTGCTTACTAACACATCCCCTGGAACTAATTCTGGGGAATGCAAATATTCAATGTGGGTTCTTTTAAATAGGAAAACATCAGTGAAAATGAACAGGACACCATGTGGCTGGTTACAGAAATGTACATCCATATTAGAGTTTATTATCTGAGCTGTTCAAGATGCTGTTCATAGACTGTAATTATTAGAAAATGGATTGTCTTAAAGAGCCCTAAATAAAGGGAAAGGTAAAATATCCTAGTGGTCTGTCAGGAGGCTTCTGTTAGCATGTAAAACCCACTTCCGGGGAAGGTTGGTGGTTTCTATAATCTCTACGGGGATCCATCACAATCTTTTAGCAGTTCTGGGATTCACAACCTATTCCATGGCTTCCTATTATCCTGAGGGTAGAGAACAAAATCCTTAATAGGATTTCAAGACCTCACCTACTTGACTTCTGTTTGCTTCCCAGGAGCCATCTCTTAAGCCAGCCCCCATCTCTAGCTACACATGTGTTTCAGTTCTTGGAAAGTGCCTATGCATTCTCTTGTCCTTGGGCCCTTCCATCTCTGACCCCCTGTTTAATTCTCCCATTGGATGGAACCTCCTTCCTTAGACTTGGGTGAGCTGACCTTACTCTGGGCTTCCATTTTGAAGGCACCTAGCCCCCATTTTCTAGTTGCTCTTCTGTCTTCCTGTTAGACCATACTCTCTAGAAGAGAAAGAAATATATCTTGATGAGTTCTCACAACCGAAGTGCTTAACCACCAAGCAGGTGGTCAGAAAATGACTGTTCACTAAATAAGTTCTTACAACCCAGTGTTGGGAGAGATTGAAAGTCGGGAACACCAGAGACTTGGGACTCTGCTCCTGAGATGCAGTGGTGACAGTTGGCTTGGTTTTCTTGTGTTCTGGCATGGAGTTACTCTGGGAGCAGTTATAACTAGGTGTTTATGTGATCTGGGGAGGTGGGAGAAAAGGTTGATCCAGCTCCTTAACCATCCTTTTTCAACATAGGTTGTCTTTTCTGTTAAAAAAGCAACAGGGGCACTTGGCTGGCTCAGTCAGTAGAACCTATGACTCTTAACCTTGGGGTTGGGAGTTTTGATCTCCATGTTGGGTATAGAGATTACTTAAAAATAAAATCTTAAAACAAACAAAGCTGAGCAAGATGCATTAAAAATGAGGTATGTTAAACTATCCCCTCCCCCATCTGAACCAATAGAAATATTTCAGTGAATCAGGGAAAGTATGATAACTGGAAGTGACATATTTCGGAGGGGGGAGGTGGGAAAGGATACAGAATGGGCAGGAAGAGAAGGAAGGTCTCCCACCAACATTAATGAAGGCTTAGCTACATGAATACTTTGCAATGTCAAATAAAAAGAAGGATGTATCATCCCAGTCTTCCCCATCCCAACAAATACAAACTTTATCCTTCCAGCTGCTCTAACCAAAAAGCTTAGGAGTCATTCTTGCTTCCCCCCTTTTCTCCCAAACAACACATCCAATCTTTCGCAAATCCAGTCTGCTCTACTTAATAACACAACCCACATCAATGTTCAGAGTAGCATCATTCACAACAGCTAAAAGGTGGAAATATCAATAAACAAATGGAAACATTTAATAGATAAATCTATAGACTACGTGCAATGGGATATCAGCCTAAAAAAATCCGGACACATGCTACAACAAATGAACCCTGCTAAATGAAACAAGCTAAAAGAAGTAAGCCAGATGCAAAAGGACACACCATCTATGATTCCATGTATCTGCGGTACCTAGGATAGGCAAATTCAGAGACCGAAAGTAGAACAGTGGTTGTGGGGGGATTGGGGGAGGAGGGAACGGGGAGTAACGAATGCATGTGGAGTTTCTGTTTGGGATGATGGAAAATTTCTGGACATGGATGGTGGTGAGGGTTGCTGCACACTGAATGCACATATAATGCCACCGAACTGTAAACTTAAAAGTGTTTAAAATGATCAATAGTAAATTACATACTTACGTGTTTGCCAAATAAAACATGTTTAAAAAATTACAAGTATTCCAAGAACAAAATCCTCTTCCCCTGCAAACTCAGACCCTACCCACTTCATAGCCATTCCACCCTAGTCTAACAGAGATCACAAGCAGGCAGAGATCACAGGTGGGGGTGGGGTGGGGTGGGGGAGAAGCAGGCTCCCTGCTGAGCAGAGAGCCCAATGGGGGGCTCCATCCCAGGACCCCAGGATCATGACCTGAGCCGAAGGCAGATGCTTTTTTACCCACTGAGTCACCCAGGCACCCCTCAAGGTCAGCTTTCCAGGGATGCCTTCCATGACCACGTCACTTAAAGTAGTGCCCCGCTCCCACATTAGTTCTTTCTATGCTCTTCCCTACACGACAGCTCTCCATGGCCCTTACTACCATCTGGTGGGCCACAGAACAGATTTAGATTTTTGTCCCCCTTCTTCCCTGGAAAATATAAGCACCTGTGGCCAGGAGTTCTCTCTTTTGTTTACTGCTATATCCCCAGCAACTAGAACCGTCCTTTGACACATAGTTTTTGAAAGAATAAATAATTTAATCCAAGGTCAGTGTACAAATGGAGGGTAAAAAATGACTGGACTAGTATGTTAACAGTGATTACCTTTGGATAGTGGGGTAGTGCTATTTCTCTCCTTTACCCTCTATTTTCCAAAGTGTACTTAATGACTCTAAGCTACTCCCATAAATCAGAATTATTAATTTCACTTTATAAAGCAGAAATATCATTAATTTTCACTGATATGAGAAGCATTCAAGATAGTTATAATAAAGCCACTATTTTCAACCAGACCCTCACCTCTCTTTCCACATTTAGGATTATTTTCCTAGGCTCAGTTACATTCATGCAGAGAAGATGTATTTTCTTTTTTTTTCCCCAAATGGTTCTCTAATTGGGAAGAACGGATGATTCAATAGTGATCCTCCCCTTCAGGAACATGGTATGTTTATTTAATTAAAAAAAAAATTCTCTCACTTGTTTCATTTTCTAGCTTTCTTCTCACTACCCCTATATGTATCTGGTGAAAGTCTCTCTTGTTGTTGCTGTGAATGGGATCTTTCATTTTCTTTGTGTAGGAGGGCTTATTTTTGAAGTTTGAGGGCAAGGGAGCTAACAAGTTTTGCAGAAAAAAAAAATCCAAACACATATTATATATAGCTTATATATCCCATGACGAGCATTTTTGGATTTGGTCAGTAGGGTGTCAGACCCAAGAGTGTAATTGTTCTTTCCGGCCACAGTACCTTTGAAATATCTTGGTGGAGCAACCCTGCCTATGTGGGGATCCTCACATCACATGACCTCCCGCTTCTTTTTTTAAAGCCATTCACCAATACCTCTTGCTGCCTCCTCTGTCTCAGGTAAGCCTTCTGGTGTCCCCTGGAAGCATCTTCTTCATGAAATAATTTTCATTAAAAAAAAAAATCACTGCTCAACTTCAGGTTTTTAGGTACTGTTTCTTTTCATACAAATGTTCTGGGTCTTTCCAACCACCTTGCAGCCCTCTACTCCCTCCCACACCTCAATGCTTTGTCTCTGCCCTGACAGCTGGATGTTTCTTTGGAAAAGGAAGATGCTGCGTCGATGTGTTCCACTTTCACTCCCATCTCATCCAACGTGTTACTCATGTGGTCTTTCCTCCTTGAGTTCCCTTCCTCGGTCCTGACTCTCAGGGGGGCTGGGAGAGCCGAGGCACCGCACCTGAGATACAAGGATACCTTTTGGTATCTTGAAAGTTGAAATCCACAATTTTAATATCTATATTTTTATGGCAAAATATAAGTTTTATACAAACAGGATAGTATTTAGTGTATCAAAACCATGCCTTCTCCTGGCAACACAACTGCCGATGTATGGGAGGCTCATATTAGCTCATCAAAATCAGTGTTGCTTTCAGACAATACAGTGCTACTTGAATTTCAACTTGCAAATGTTTCTGAAAGTGTCTTTGTGTCCAACACCAGGGTGTGCCATTGCCGGGGTCTCTAGGTTGTGTGAGTCTTTCTCAGAGGCTTGAGCCTGTCTCAATCAATTGTGGTACCTGGGTAGGTGGTTGCATTTAGAAGTATTGGCACTAAATGGTATATTCACACTACTTGATACTTTATATCATAGAAACATAGAAATATATTCATAGAAACTTTGGCTTGAAGACATGAACTTTCACTGAAATCCTTCAGTGACTACCCATCTTGGGCAGTCTAGTTCAAAACTGCCTTCCGATAAAACCCAATGACAGAGGAACGCACATGCCAAGTCCTACATTCTGGTGTTCATCCCTGAGAAAGGTCTCTGATGGGGGCGCCTGGGTGGCTCAGTGGGTTAATGCCTCTGCCTTCGGCTCGGGTCATGATCTCAGGGTCCTGGGATCGAGCCCCACATCGGGCTCTCTGCTCAGCGGGGAGCCTGCTTCCTCCTCTCTCTCTCTGCCTCTCTGCCTACTTGTGATCTCTGTCTGTCAAATAAATAAATAAAATTAAA
>ML100417.1:0-64444 GCA_003697995.1 Taxidea taxus jeffersonii | reverse complement strand
TTCCATGGGATCGAGCCCCACATCGGGCTCTCTGCTCAGCGGGGAGCCTGCTTCCTCCTCTCTCTCTCTGCCTCTCTGCCTACTTGTGATCTCTGTCTGTCAAATAAATAAATAAAATTAAAAAAAAAAAAGAAAGGTCTCTGATATCTTATTTTTGATGAAAAAAATTCTTGCAATTTTTCGACTCTATCATATATTCATGTCAAAATTTAAAATATTTTTCATCCCTGACTAGTTTATTATTAGCATTGATTTATCATATCCTCTGACCCAAATCTTTATTCTATGGTCTCAGGTACTTTCTAGAATACTATGTATTCCTTAATGAAAAGCCATCTGCCATGGTTTAAAGTAATGATGTTAATGACATTAGAGTAGCTTTCTGTGACTCAGGCTTTGCTTAACTTTTCAGTTCTAGCTCCAACCTTTCCCACCCATGGCCACCTCAAACTCCTTCTTTGCTTGGGCTGTTTTCTACTTGGAGAGTCCTTCCTGCACTTGCCTTCTTGGACAGCATGAGGAATGGCAGTACCAAGGAACTATCCAGACTCTAGCCTGGGGGTTGAGGGCCCTGTCCTCTGCTAGCCCCTGGGCATCCTGATCCCAATAATTAGCATCCTTCATTATAATTACCCGTTGATCTGTAGTTTTTTTTTAATTTTTTTTTTAAGATTTTATTTATTTATTAGTTAGAGAGAGAGAGAGAGAGAGCAAGCACAGGCAGACAGAGAGGCAGGCAGAGGCAGAGGGAGAAGCAGGCTCCCTGCCGAGCAAGGAGCCCGATGTGGGACTCGATCCCAGGACACCGGGATCATGACCCAAGCCGAAGGCAGCCGCTTAACCAACTGAGCCACCCAGGCGTCCCTGATCTGTAGTTTTATCCACAAGACACAGCCTCCTCAGGACGACTCTCTACTTCCACCTTACGAACTACTGACACTCAGGATAGGTCTTGCTACCCAGGCACTCTGTAAATCTCGGTTGTAGGGAGCTGCCTGGGCTGTTCTACAGGATGAATTATTAGTTTCTCCATAAAAACAGACGGGGCAGAACACCCAGAAAATAACTAAGAAAAAGAGTGTTTCGAATAAACTCCAGCTATGTTTGCAATTATTCCCAGAAGCTCTTGATTACTCAGAGACAAAGGAAAACCTTGGCTTGGCCTACTCCAAAAAAACAGACAAAAATCGTAGAAAAGATGCAAATTGTTCCAAAGCCTAGGAAAAAAATAGGCAAATGGGATAGCAGCTCCTAGCCTTTATGCGCTTTTTGCCCCCCATGGGCGTTTCTGGATGGTAGTGATGGGCGGAAGTGGGAGTGATCACTTTGAGGGACTCAGAACCCATGTTCAATCTAGCTGTCCATGCCAGGACAGGCCTTTGTACCTCCACCCTCTGGCAAAGGGAGGAATGAGAAAAGACAAGATTAGGAAAAATATTCAGAGGAAAGGGACCGGAAGTGGTGAGTTAACTTTTTTTTTTTAAAAGAAAGTTAAATTTCACTATATACCAATATATACTGAGAACTGAACATGCAAAATCATCTTTTCTAAAAGGGAACCCAGAGGGCCAGGATATGAGTGGCTCTGAAACTCTATTTTCTAGGGATCTATTTCCCAGAATAGCGAAACTAATTAAGAACAGAACTTGTTTTATTTTAATCTTCTTTATTGTGGTTTTTAAAAAAAGTTAAAAGTAGAAAACTGGGGGAAGAATTAGTAACCAGGTATTCTTTTTATTATAAGAAATATAATTTAAACATGTTATGATGTTCTTGGACAAGCTGCATAGAGTGGGGAACACTACCTCAGCGCTTGACCTGTTTACTTCTATCATTCCTGCCAGATTTTTTTTTTAGAATTTTGTGAATGCTCTTTATGTCAAAAACCGTATCAGAAAGCAGCAATTGTTGGATTACTAGTAATTCAATCTGTGAGACATGCTGACCTATATCTCAGAGTGTAGAAAGTTACTTTTAAAAATTTGAAATTTATTGTCCAGCTTTACTGAGATACAGTTGACACATAACATTATGTAAGTGTAAGGTACACATGTTGATCTGATATGTTTACAAACTGTAAAATGAGTACCACCAGAGCATCAGTTAACGCCTCCATCCTGTCACATAATAACCATCTCTTTCAGGAAGTTATTTTTAAAACACTCAAAAAATCAAAAAGCACTTTGCTATAAGAAAGACCTATAAAGGCTGTTAAATGGCTTATGTTGAAAAATGACTTTCATGGCAAAAACTTCCAGTTGTTCCCCACTATATTCCTCTTCCCCTTCTTAGATACAAACTCTTGATTTTTGGCTGGACACTCTGTCTGCTAGCTCAGACTATATTCCTCTGTCTTTCTTGTTGCAGCTGTATGTGGCCATATTACTAGCTCTTGGCCAATGAGATCTAGGTGGAAATGTGGTGGGCCATGTCTAGGAGAGAGCATCAAAGAGAAAGGGTTAACCTTTCTTCTTCCTTTTCTTGTTGGCTGGAATGTTGGTAAAATGGCTAGCATGGAAGCAGCCACTTTGGATTATGAGGTCAGCAGAGCAGTAAAGAGCAGAAACCTGGTTCTTGAGGATTGTACAGCTGCCACAACAGCCTTTGACTATCTGCTATCACCAATGTCTTTTACATGAGAGAGAAACAAATTGCTATCATTTCATCCACAATTATTTGATGCTTTTTTTTAAGCATCAGAAAATATGCCAAAAAATCACTTGGTTCAGATGATATGTGCTGGGAGGCCTAAGTGATAACATGAAACAAAGCAGCTTTGGACCACTCACTGACAGTATCTTTATCTTAGTTTAACAGAGGATGCAAGAATTGTGTTCAATTATGAGCTTTACTGAAGCAGATCACACAGTGACATCTGCGGTTTCCTTTATGAGCCTTTCTGAGGGAATCCCTGGCACATAACTCAGAAACAAGCTGTGCTGGTCTCCTGAGCAAGAATGCTGAGCTTGTGGAGATGATCTGCCCTCTGCCCATCTCGTTGACTCCTCATAGCACTTGCTCCCACCCTCTCTGCTCTAGGATTCCTGCCTCAGAGCACAGGCACCTGCTCATGTCTCAGCCCTGAAATGCTCTTCTTGACACATGCATCATTTTGAGTGTTAGCTTAATCATTCCTTCTTCAAAAAGACCTTCCCGGAGTAGCCATTCTTGCCCTACCATATGGCATAGCACCCTGTTTTCTTCCTATCACTTTGTGACATTACTGTTAGTCTTTCATCCTTTAGATCATTTGTTACCTGATTCAGTAATTGTTTCTCCCTCCCGTGCCCTGGTCCCCTCACCCCACCTGCTGATGGGGATCTGGCCTCATTAACCCATTACTTAGACACAGTGTCTAGCCCCCATTAAGCAGTCAACACATATTTACGGAATGAGTGAATAAAAGAATGAATGGACTCCAGAGAACAGGCAAAGCTCTGTCCTACTACAGCAGGCCCTGTTCAATCTCCTAGGGTTGCCCACGGTCATGGCATTTTGGATCCACCATATCATCTCTTGTGTTTATGACACCAACATCCCATCATCAGCAGTGAGATCCTCAGGGGCAAGAACGGATTCCATTCCTCTCTGCATCCTCCACTGCCCAGCTCAGAGCCTGGCCTACGCTGGACACTCAGTATGTTTGCTCTGCATCGTCCTTAAAAGATGCCGCGCTGCCAGAAAGTCGGCTGTCCCAACGACTCTAAAGACCGCTCTAACTTTATAATGTCCTGATTCGAGATTACAGTTGTCTATCCACATCTCTCTCTGCTTCTTAGTGTTGTTGTTGTTTTTTTTAAAGATTTTATCTATTTGAGAGAGAGAGAAAGAGCAGTAGCAGTGGGGGTAGCAGGCAGAGGGAGAGGGAGAAGCAGGCCCCCCATCCCCGAGCAGGGAGCCCGACACAGGGCTCGATCCCAGGACCTTAGAATAATGACCCGAGCTGAAGGCAGACGCTTAACCCACTGAGCCACCCAGGCACCCCAGTTTCTTAGCGTTTCCACACAGCTTCTCTTTACTTGGACTTGGAAGTGGCTATGCCACCAGCTGCCTTCAGCACTGTGGGAGTCTGGCCTGTCTCCTTTACTGCAGGGGCACGAGGCACGGTGACCAACAGAGTATTTTCCAGGACAGGTTCCCAACTGTTGGCTCACTGAAGAACATCAGACAGACTTCAGGGTCCTTGTTCCCTCCAGGCTACTCGGCTAAGCCCAGGCATCTTGGATGAGACTGCACGGTATCATAACACTGCCCCACCCCGTCGGCAAGGGCTGGTCTTGTGCCCAACAAACAAGCACATGCCATCTAGGTAATTAAAAGCTGATAGATGAATAAAGACTATTTTAACCAGGAAACTCCTCATACATAAAGTAATTCATCGTGTTGGTCCAGCAGCCAATGGCACAATTTAGGAAAATCGTATCACTAATGTAGTTTATTAATACCTTTCCTACAGGGGTGACACCAAAGAGTTCAACAAAGATTTTTATTGTTTTTCAGAGGGACTTTACAAACCTCAATCAAGAGATCTGAAATTCTGTAAAACACATGCTTGTTCCTTAACTTCAATTTCCTCCGGTAGTTTTATAGATCCCTGAGGCCAGGGAGAGCAGGACCAGATGGTGCTTGGGAGTGCTTTATGCTGCATGTCTGCAAAGCCACGATAAATTTAAAAGTTTTGCCGATACTAAGCTCCTGGTATTCATCGTGATATGAAACGAACCCTGATGTACGTAGCTTGCTTTTTAGTTTTTAATCTGGTGCACTCATCATAGTGGCTACACTATTTTCTTCTGGAAATTAAAACCACACCAAACCAACCCAAGCCCAGTAACATCATCTAGACAAGTCGGAAAAGCAGGCTAGCATATGTTTATGTAACATAGCACTTCTCCCCAGGGTCTACCTTACCCCATAAATTGTTGCACTGGTGTGAAAAAATACAAGTCAGGATTGAAAAAAAAAAAAAGTCCTTCTCTTAAATCACAACCATACTTGTGAGAGGAAGACAGCGACATATTTAAAGTCATAGCCAAGCCTGTTGCACTATTTTCTTTTGCTTTTTCCTCTACTCTGTAATTTCTTACTGTTGCATGTTCTACCTTTGTATAATCCACTGTTCCCCCACCCTGATGTCAGCATTCCCTCATAACAGATCATTATGTCCATAATTCTAGTTCCTGGGATACTTGTTAATCATTAGCATAAAATCACTATTCTGGACTGAGATGCAGAATTACTGTAATGGAAACAAAGTGCAAAGCTATAGGAAGGAATGTTCCCAAACAGCGACACCCTGCCCACCAACTGAGAGCCACCCAGTCTGGCTGTAGCTGGAGTCATCCAAGATGGCATTCAACTCTGAGATATTTGGGGAACCATTTTTGGAATCTCGTGCATGTAGAATGTGCTGAAGGTAGGGGAAAAGAATCGATCTGATAGTGTGAAAAGAACCCCCGATCCGTGGCAAGAGCTAGTATAGCTCTTGAGGACGGCTGGCGATAGAAATAATATAACAACAGGCTTAGTTTACCAACTGGATACATGTACTTCGATGGTTGCTACTCACAAAAAAAGGACATCTCACGTCCTTAAGGCTGATAAGGCTGGGAGGAAACACCTCCGTGGAGAGGGATGAGACAAGGGAGAGAAACGTAGAAGGCTCAGAGAACAGAGGGCACAGAGGTCAGTGTATAAGGAGATTGAACGCAGACGCTGCATTCCAGTCTCAGGGCACTCACAAGCCATGCGAACTTGAGAACCGTGTGTAACAACTCTGTGTCCGTGAAATGTACAATTCCCCGTGTTGCGGTGAATGCCCATAGTGAAGGCAAGGAATGTGCTATGCTGGTGACTGGCCTCTAGAAAACGAGGCCCTATTCCTATTGGAATGGAAACTGGGCATTCTCCGATGATAATGGGATGATCGGGTTTTCATTTTCATAAGCATCTTTTTAATATGATAATAATACTGTGGTCAAGAAGAGTCAAGGGGCCAGGATATGAAGTGAGGTGGCATTTCTATAAATGGGTTAGGGAGCTGGGTAGGTGGGAAAAGGGAGAATTAAAAATCTGCATGCCTTTGAAAAGAGATGGGAACATGTGCACCTGGCTAACTTACAGAAACTGATCAGGGCTGTGGGTATCCAGGGAATAGCAGCTACATCAGGGACATCAATGGAGTGCAGGGAAGATGGCTGCAGGAAAGAAAGAAAGAAAGAAAAAAAAAAAAGAATTCCCCACCTGGGGGTAAAAAAGAGCCAGGGCCCAAAGAGAAAGTATTTAGATGCTTGGGATGTTAGAGGAAACCAGTGGATTTGAAAAGAAGACCTGAGATGAATTCTCTGGGCTACTTGCTATCACTCTGCCTACCGCAAATGTTTATTATTGCATGGATTTAAATAAAACAAGGAATGCTGGAAATCACACACAGTGCCTGTGGCACATGCTGTGTGCACAGTAAACATCCGTTTCCTTCCTGTCCCCTCTCAGCGTTGCAAGGATTCTCTTTGAACGCATTGAGAGAAATAGCTCTGTCTTCAGACGGGGCTGCAAAGATGAACTAAGAATGTAAATTGGAAAGGACTAGACAATCCTGATCTATGTGCGGATACGAGTCCAGCTGAATATAGAAGCATGAGACCTGTACCTGTAAGTTGCCTAATTTGCGTATGGCACCCTGAGATCCCGTGAACTAGAACAAAATAACCTGTGCCCTTGCGACAATTCAGATGTTCCTCTGGAGGGAGCAGAGTGAAGAGGAGCGCATGGAGATCTGAATCTTAGGAGCTGGAAGGCAGCCTTGGAGGTGCGGAAGACAGATTCTGCAAAAGTGTCCCCGCCGGCCACCGGGCACAGAAAGAGGCAGTTAAGTGAGCTCAGCCTCCTGTTCTGCTGCTAGACATTGTGACCCATTGGCTCTCTAGATGTTTGAAAGATGCTCTTTTTGAGCCAAAACTGGCCCCTGTGAAAGATGCTCTTTTTGAGCCAAAATTGTCTTCTCCGTGTCTCTGCTTTCTCATCTGTCCACGGTTATAACAGGTTTGCTGTGAGGAAGCTGAGGACAAGCACATCCTGGCGGAGTTCATGGACTACACGATGGGGTCTGCCTTGCTTTCCTTTCCTCTCACTCCTGCCACCCAGGTGGCAGGCAAATCCCATCTGCTCGGCCTTTAAAGGGGATTCGGAATCTGACCACTTCCACAGTGCTGTCCGCCTGGCCCACGGCAACATCTTCTCTCGCCTGGGTTCCTGGGATAACTTCCTAATTTACAACACTGCAGCCCTGGTCCTGCCCTGAAAACCCTGGTCAGAGCCCAGTACCTCCCTCTACAGTCCCTCCAATGGCTTCTGATCTGACCAGAAATAAAAGCCACAAGGCTGTGTGGGGAGCACGACTGAAAGCTTGCTTGGCTCTTGGTCCCCCCTTGCTTGCTGTATTTTTCTTTAAATACTTCTATCTGTCTATAGATTTCACGTCATTATTTTGTCTTCTTCCACGAAAAAAAGGAGGCTGAGAAGTACATGACTTTTTGTCTCTTTTATTCACTAATGAATCCACAGTGTCTAGAACAGTGCCTGACACTCTGAAGAACGTCAACAAATAACGGGTAAAGTGTTGACTGAATGAATGCGTATGAAGTACTTAGAGAAGTTCTGGGGATATGGTGTTTACGACACATGAGGTATTAATGGTGGCATATTTCTCCCAGATCTTGGCTGCCTTTTTGAAGAACTTCTCTGTCCTGTTGATGCCACACAGGGTAGCGCCCTCCAAAATGCCACCTGAACCAGGACGGGGGAGCTGGGCGGCTGTTTTCAGTCCTACTCCATCTCTCATAACTCTGTACTATCCTGCAGGGCCTTATGAGGCTTTTAGGCAACCCAAACACACATACATATTTAATTAATTGTTTTATTTTAGGAGGAATTGCTGTCACATTCGTACAGGAAAGAACTGGAATCCTAGGGTACAGTGTGGGAATCAGACACTGAGGCTGCGAGGTGGTTGTAACAGAAGATTACCACATACGACACCACAAATCCTGTGGAGGAGCCTTAAGTCCTGGGGCCATGTTTCATTATGTGGATTACATTAAACACATCAAATTGAGGAAGGCTAATATTTATACCAAGCCCAATATTATTTATAGTAATATGTTACTATATGTAACACTCAGTAATATATGTAATATATAATAGTATTTTTCTATGAAAGTTAACAGATGCATAAGTAAATTTTATCCAGGATGGCTAGCCAATTTTATACACACACAAACACACACACAGATATTGGCACATAAATGAATTTTTCATATATTTGCATGTCGCTACATATGCATGTATGTATGTATCTGGCTGTACTCTTTTTAAAAAAAGATTTTACTTATTTATTTCAGAGAGAAAGAGAGAGAGAGAGAACGAGCAGAGAGAGGGGCCATAGGAGTGGGACAAGCAGACCTGCACTGTGTGTGGAGCACGATGCAGGGCTTGATCCCAGGACCCTGAGATGATGACCTGACCCGACATCAAGAGGCAGCTGCTCGACCCACTGAGCCACTCAGGCGCCCCTGTTTCTGGCTATACTCTTGATTGCAACATAGAATTTTAAGCTTAGAAAAATGTAAAGCTAACAGTTGTTCCTTCTTTCTGAAAATAACTGGATTATAGCAGAACCAGTGACTCTACATGTAGTAAGAATGTCCAACATTGAGTATTGCTACAAATAATTCTTGGGATCCATTGCTCCAGGCCCAGGAAATAGCAAATATGGACTATCTATCCCAGAGAATCTGAGTGGCATACTTGTTAGACCCTGTCTTGGGAGCTGTTGAGAGGCTCATTTGCACACATACACATACATCAAAATGCTTTGTAAGCACTAAGTACTATATAAATTTAAAGTATTTTCTTTGAATAAATTCAACCGACTTATATTTTGGACAAACCAGTCAAGCCTAGAGGTAAATTAATCCATTCTTCCTATTTTCGGTGGAGCCCCAGCTATTTAAACATTCTATTCAAAGCATCAGGAGTAATAAAATAACAAGAAAAAGAACCCCTGTTAGCACTTCCCACTGTATATGAAGTGAACAGAAACGTGATGGAGTACTGACATTCATTTCACTTCGAATTAAACACAGCATCACCACAAGTCCCAAGAGATGATATTAAGTTTTGTGTTTGGGTAATACCAGGAATTCTACAGGCAAGGCTAGAATTATATTTGGTTGGCAAGAAGCCAATCAAACTTCACACTTGTTCTAGAAGTAGGTGGTCAAAAACTCTGTTCTTGTCATCAAAGCTGTTGCCTTCAGTTGCTTAAACTATCTGAATCTCGACCTCTCTCGGGTCCCTCATCTTGAAGATAAAGCATTAAGCATCAAGAAATGAGATAAAATGAAGTCTCGTGAAAATGACATTAAGTTGAAATTAACCTCAGGGAAAAAAGCAGGTCTGATCAGACAGAGCACATCAAATGGACACAAAGAATAGAACCGATTTTCCAAGTGGCATCTTCAGACATATATGGTCTTGGATTTTATTTCTTCAGGGAAAAAGGGCTCAAACCAAGGTAGGGAGGAGGTACGTTCATAGCTTTCTCTCTGTTTTCCTCAAAATACATGCTGTAAATCTGCTAGAGTTCACAGTACATGTTTCAAAAGCGGCCTTCACTTTTGGTGGAAGGAAATACTTGTTCCTTGATATGTCTGGTTTCGCTGTAACAGTATATAATGCCTCTCTCTAATAAATTTAACCACAACATTTTTTTCTTAAAGTGTGTCTGCCTTCTGCTAATTTATAAAAAGCAGGATGCTGTCAGATAAAATTTCATGAAAATGATCTATAAACCAGACTGTCAAAAGTGAAAGGTACTCAGGCGGTACTTAGGGGCAACAAATCCATGGAAACCACTGGAAAGCTTTCCTGAGGCTGCAGGACAACAATGTAGGAACGGAGCTCACATTTCCTTGATTTGCAAGTTACTGTGAGGTCACAGGAAATCCTGAAATGTTTTCCACATTTTCTTTTATACATTTTATGTCAAATTTCCTACAATTGAAATCATAAACCTTCCTACTGCTGGAATCTCTTCTGAAGGAAAGGAGATCTTGTGACACTCCCCCATGAACACCTAATAACTCAATTCCTACCCGTGTAACAAGAAACTGACAGACAGGATTGAAAACGGACTGTGATAAGGCCGCACCGTCAGATGCCCTAACTCGTTCAAAATGAAAACCAAACTGGTATCATTTAAGAAGACTCTCAGAAAGTACATTTAATCCAGTGACAGTAGACTTTTCTTTAGAATAAGAGATAACAGAAGAAATGATAGACTGTCCCAAAGACATAAGCTTACCATTTCCCCAGACTGCTTTTCCAAAATGTATTTGTGGATTTACGGTCTAATTTTAAAATGGCATCTTCTTTGTGGAGATTCTTAACATGATTGAAGCCCCCGACGACCATATTTTATGGTTCTAGCTATGCTTATGAAAGGATAAGTCAGATTTAAGTAAAATGTCCAAGTGTAAAATATTCCCTCAAGATTTATCACTTGCAACCGTGGAGTTTAAAAATAGCTTTTAAATGGTCAAATACTATTTTAACATAAATCCAAGCTGAATAATTAGGGCTCACTAATGAATACCAATTTTCCAGATTTGTCTGTCATGAGTGATTGGGACACCTTACCTCTCCTGACATATCAGGGGCCATCGGAACGGCGGGCCACAGAGACGAGTAGATGCCAAAAAACACCACCCAGAGTGCGATGCTGCCCCAGATGGCTATGTGGCTGAACTGTGAAGGAAGGGAATGTGAGACACAAGACTTTCAGGGAGACTGAGTACACACACATACACACACACACATACACACACACATATGAAGCTTTTGCAAATGCCCTTATTACTTTTTTACTGCACCATAAAATATCCTCTCTAGGAATTTCTGAATAACGATGCACGTGTGTTTTAACAGGATCTTTCATCAGTGCTAATGCTAGTGTCTTCCCCAACAGCTAGGATGTTTGCGGGACTGCCATTTAAAACTCTTCCCTTTCTACCTCCTTTGGGGGCCTCTCTCCTCTGACTCTCCTCTTTTTTTATCTGCTACCATCTTTAACCTCCTTTATTTTTGCTTTGCACACTCTCGCCTAAAGTGGCTAGACACCACCTGTGAGAACGCCCCCTGGACGTCGGGACTGTCCAATCCATGTTTTGTGGGCCCATCCTTCCCCTGCACATCAAACGTTCATTTCCTTTTGTTTCCTGGGTCTCTCTTCCTGGATGTGGATCTACTTCAGAACTAATGTTCTAAAATGGAACTTGTTTTATCCTGCCTGGATATTTAGAAATGTCCAAGGACAAATCTTTCGCTCATATCGCCGGTTTTCAAAATCATTTTCCAATGGGTTTTCTGTGGAAAGAGTCTTGTGACATGCTCTACTAAGTAAGGTTCTTAGTCAAGTTTTGGAAGCCTCTCTCCTTCCTGGGATAGTCACAATAATATACTAAAGGTTCTGAAAATTGGGGCGCTTGGGTGGCTCAGTGGTTAAAGCCTCTGCCTTCAGCTCAGGTCATGATTCCAGGGTCCTGGGATCGAGCCCCACATTGGGCTCTCTGCTCAGCGGGGAGCCTGCCTCCTCCTTCTCTCTCTTTCTGCCTGCCTCTCTGCCTACTTGTGATCTGTCTGTGAAATAAATAAATAAAAATCTTTAAAAAAATAAAAAGGTTCTGAAAATCTTGTGGTCCATAAACTCATGTGAGGTTTTTTTTTCACTTGCTGTTTCCAAACTAGATACACTAGAATTCCTAGTCCTTCCCCCTCCACCCAAGACCCCTCACAATGAACAGTCCACAGAACAAGGGTACAGGGACACATAAAAGTAGAACGAAGAACGATGATGTCCGTGATAACACGGAAGTAACTGAGACATGGCTCGGTTGTGGTTAGAGACGCTCTTACCCATGTCCAATATGAGGTCTCCAAGCCAGCTTTCAGACACACAGTTATCACCACAAACTAAAATAGAACAGAAAATGTTATGTTATCTCCTAAATGTGTTAATTCAAATGGTTAAAAGGGAGGTTTATAAAGACCAGGCATTACACAGTGAATGAGACTATAGGGCTGGTCGATTATTCACAGCTTGCCTTGTGTGTCCATCTTGCAACGACATACGTGAATGAGCCGGGTGCCTGCCCATGATGGCCATGACCGGGCAGAAGGGCCCAGAGTAGCATCCTACCACCGCCCTCCTCCCCTGCACACCCTCCCAGTCCATTCACGAGGCTTGTGCGGATTCATTCATCAACGATGAGTATACGTCTACAGTAACTTGGATTTTCAAGCTCGCTTCAGTTGTACCTGTAATACTTTAAGTCCCTCCTTTCCAAATTTAAAGGATAAATCCTAAAAGTAGTATAGCTGGATATTTAGAAACCTAAACACTTACTCTGTAACTTGACTTACTTACAATCCTACAGATCAGGATATAAGAGCCTGTTAATACCCTCCACGATGTACACACCCATTACCATCGCTGACCCTGCTGCTAATTCGGAAGTAAGGGCAATAGTTTTAACGGACAGCCCTGGGTTTTCCAGAGGGTAGCACCACGGTTAACTGGACTTGCCCTGGTCAGACTATTCGCGGTCAAGGCTTCACCATTTATTAGGTGTTTTGGTTAAGGAACAAGGCGAGTGACTCGACATCTGTGTCTGTTTCTTCATCTGTAATCTGGGCCTGGTAATGATCCCCTGCCTCAGAGGGCAGGGAGTATAAAACACCAAGAACAGTGCATAGCCCTGTAATCTGTTAGTAGCTATTTATAATTAAAAATAAAATTTCGAATACTGTTCATAGTCAACGGAATTCTGGCCACTTCCGGTAGTTGCCAGTGGTGGGAGTGAAAAGTGGGCCTAGCACGGCTGGGCGATAGGCGCTTGTGTGCCTTGTTCTAGTTCAGGTTTGCAAAGAGCGTTAGGGCCTTCCCCATGGGGTCAGAGAGTCAAGGCTCAGGGGAGGCATGTGGGCTTTCTCAGCAAGATCTCTAAAGGCAATTTAGGATTAATTCTGTAGAAGTTAAACTCTTGAGAGAATGTAAGTACTCGTTAATAAGCTAGAAAGTAGTTCAAAACTAAGAGATACAGTGTGACATAACATTAATAAAATTAACTTGACATAAAATTAATACTCCTGAGACCAGAGTATCTTAACGTGTCCTAAGAGACATCGCTGCTTTATACTTGGATTAATTTCTAAACTGACTCTATCAAGTACTTTTTCTGTTTTACACTCACGTTGCAGGAGACCAAGTCACCAGACCTCCAAACATATTTTTCCTTTCTGTTACTACTTCCGTGGGTTGAGTCAATGGAAAGGAGAACCCCCAGAGAATACCTTGATCCCTCTTATTTAATGGCTTCAATGTCCCATCATTCAGTAATTTCAACACTTGATATTTAAATACCATATTATGGTTTTTCTCCCAACTAAGTTAGCCATGCTGACAGCCGCTTATAATCTGGAGCAGCTCCCCACCCTCATTCGGGGGGCACAGAGAGGGACATGGACTCAGAGGAAGGAACACTGGCCTGAGGATTCAGTGTTGAAGGTTGTAGTAAACTTATCAGACACCAACTACGTGACCTTGGGCCTTAGCTTCCAAGTAGTACCTTTTTTCTAAGGGAAAAGTGGCCGTAAGACATTTTTTGGCCCTTTATGGCAGGAATGGGCTTGCATTCACATGTGTGTCCTCTGTAAGTGTCTGGAGAGTGACTTAACGCAGTGGGTTCCATACCTTGTGTGGATGGAATGTCCCCAAAGAGTAATTCCTCTCCCATTTTAGTTATTGTGAGACTCTAGAATCATTACTGGTTAAACACCCAAGAGCAGTATGATAATATTTGCCGTAAGTTCAGGAAAGCAAAAAAAAGAAAAAAAAAGTATTAACAAGGGCAGTAAAATAAAAATGAAGAAAAAGAGACAAGGAAGAGAAAAGGGGAAATGGGGTGGGTGCTAAGAGAAAAGAGGGAATGCTGAAAATAATAGCAACAAAAGTCCTATCAAGTCAGTGAGCCTAAGTGACATTATAATAAGCTAACATAATCTCTTAATAGTCAAAACATCGTATTTCATTTTTAAAGGGAAGTGCAGACAACCCTATGTTCAGAAATGCACAGGGTTCAATTTGACAATAACATGAACACACATGAAAGGATCGATTGTATATACAAACGAGGCAAATGCTCTGTACTCACCGTATAAACAAAGTTTCCCAACAGCAGATAATCAGAGGTTTTCCCATTTCCAAATACATTACCTGCATGATAAGAAGAGAGGCTCATTAGAAATGGAAACCAAAGAGATCCTTTCAAAGATAAATCAATTTATAATTGCTGAACAAAAGAAGGGGAACCAAATGTCACATCATGGAATCAAACGAGGCTAATTAAAGAAAAAATTAGAAGGCTCACAAAGTACATGTGGGTGACAAATTAAAAACAATTTTCCAATAACCAACATGAAGGAGGAAACCTGACTTGTTAATCAATTCTCAGGATCCATGAGGTGGAAAAAAAAAAACCAACCCAACAAATTAATTGTTCAAGGAAAGCCTAATTCTATGAGCACTTGAGAAAGGAAGAAACATCCCGAACCTTAATAAAGAACTTTGCTAACAATATAGATGAGGGTCTCAGGGAGACTTCTTACTTCTCTCAATGAAGTTCTTGGCATCAGACCAAAAGGGATTCATAAATGCAAATCACAGAAGACTGAAGAGCACCAGTATGGTTCCAGGATACAACTCATAGAAGGTTTGGCTAAATTTAGCCGCATATTTTGAAGTATTTTGTTATCCAGCAATGACTAACAACGGTGGGTCTACATGAAGGGTATGGTAGCTAACAAAAAATCATGATTACTGATCTCGTATGTAAGGACAAACTGTGTTAGAATAAAGTATGGGACAAGACAGGCAGAGGGGCACTGGTATGAAGAGAAGGAATAGTCTGTTGAGTTTGGGAGACACAGACCAGGCTTGGTTCTGTGATAGTTGTGTCATGTTGGTTTATAACCAATCTCCAAGGGGACTCATTTTCTTCACTTAAAAGATGGAGTGAAACTACCTATGCCCTGGAGGAGTTTTGACATTAAAATGAGGTTTCTTATGGGAGATGCCAAGCGCAGTGTTCTAGTGCTGGGTGTACACATGGCAGAGGCTCCAGGATGGGACCCTACCCCGCTCTAGAGTTTTTGGTTAGAAGTAGTCAGGAAGGGCTGGTAAACAGTAATCTAGGAGACTCCTCTGTGGTGTATTCCCCAATTAAGGATATAGGATTTGATGTGCTATGTCTTTTTTTTTTTTTTTTTTTAAAGTTTTTACTTATTGGAGAGAGTGAGTGAGAAGGGGGGGAGGGGCAGGGGGGAAGGAGAGGAATAAGGAAAGAATCCCAAGCAGACTCAGTACAGAGCCTGACATGGGACTTGATCCCACAACCCTGACATCATGACCTGAGCTGAAACCAAGAGTCGGACGCTCAATGGACTGAGTCTCAGGTGCGCCTTGAGGCACTGTGTCTTCTGAACACACTGTTTATAAACTCGTATCTGCCATGAATCTGCAAATTTCTATACAACCAAACGAACACACTCAGAAATCTATGAAATAATTGATGACGTCTCATGATCACGTCCTGACTTCCATGCTTTTATACTGGCCCTTTAACCGATGTATACAGGTCATCAAAAATAATCATATTTGGGTCCAAGGAAGCCTCCTGGTCATGACTGGTTCATCATGAAGACATCGAAGACTCATTTCAAGGTCACGCAGAGAAAGAGCGAGCCTACTGTGGCGTTTGTGAGAGTCAGCATTTGGATGATTCAGGTAAACCACTCATTCTCATACCTTCTGGCCCTGCACTCCTTTACACTTAGGAAATTATTGATGATCTCCAAAAACTTTTGTTTATGTGGTTTATACTTATATTTATTGATATTTACCAAGTTATAAATTAAAGCTGAATATTAAAAAATATATATTGATTTATATAAATAGTAAAAAATTCCATCCATAGAATATAAACGGATTTTATAAATAGTATTTCCCCCAACAAAAAAGGTTAGTGAGAAAATTGGCCTTTTTTAATATTTTTATAATCTCTTTAATGTCTTGCTCAAGAGAAGGAAGCTGGATTCTTATATTCTGGTTGAGATATATGAGGAAGATTCCAACTTCACAGAGAGATGGAGTTATAACAAAGCCATGTTTTAATAATCTTTTCTCCTGAGTGTGGCCATTCTTTGATACTACATCGAAAGTCGACAAGTAGTTTCTTAGAGGTTCGTTATAGTTTGGAGCCTGAAATTGTACCATGAAGTTACAGTACTCTATTACACTGAAACCAATGGCTCCCCTTGATGCTTTGGGTGGGTCTTCAACTCATGCAGGATTCTTTTTTTTTTTTTTAAGATTTTATTTAGTTATTTATTTGTCAGAGAGAGGGAGAGAGCACAAGCAGGCAGAGTGGCAGACAGAGGCAGAGATAGAAGCAGGCTCCTTGCTGAGAAAGGAGCCCGATGCGGAACTCAATGCCAGGATCCTGGGTTCATGACCTGAGCCGAAGGCAGTGGCTTAACCGACTGAGCCAACCTGGCATCCCTTATGCAGGATTCTGTAACCTCATGACAGCAGCTGGTGTAGCTCACAACTCAAATGGTCCACAGGGCATCCTACCCGGTACGACTCTCATTGGCGTTCAGAAGGGCTTTCTGCTCACTTCCCCTTGTGTCATATTGAATATTCATGAGATATGCACCAGGTTTCAAGATGGAACAGAAATCTTAGTTTGACAGCTTCTTCGAGGGCATTCTTAAGTGACACTGGCTTTTGTTGTTGTTTCTTTAATTGGGTGCATGGCAGGGAAGACTATCATGTCCACGAGGTACAGGAACCACTATTTGTGCCAAGGTACCAGCAATTTTACCCACCTTTGCTTTTGTATCAGCCGCAAGACAAAAAAATAATGTCTGGATAGTACTATGCAAATTTTGAAATTTTGACCTCAGGTACCCCAAGAAGGTCATCATGGGTATTTATGAAGGTGTCTACAGGCCATACTTTGGGAACCACTGATGCAAGTGAATTAATGCATGTTTAGCTGCACTTTATATACTCATACATTTCTTGTGTACCCCATCCTTTCAAAAGCCAAAAAAAAAAAAAAAAGCAAAACCTCTACTCATTTAAAAATTAAAAACAAGGCAAAGAAAACCCCCAAAACCCTCAACATTAGAATGTTAATACGTAATTTATGCCACACACCATTCATGTCTTAAGAAGAGAAATCATGTGTGCTCTGGACTGGGCTGGATTTGGGTTCTATAGGCAGTACATTTCATGAACTGTCCCCGTTGAAGGTGGTGAGCTTGGGCAGTTTCCCAGACAAAAACAAAGAGAGCCCCAGGATCTGCTCTCCAGGAGGTGGAGTCACTTGGGAATTCCTTTCAAACCCTGTCACCATGAAGGGGTTTTACATGCTATTTGGCTGGAGAGACTTTTGATATTAAATTTCCTTTTTCCAGTTTAGAATGTTGAAACAGCAAACGATGGACATGCCTAGTCTTTCATACCTATATTGATTTTGCAATCTGGAAATAAACCTTACCTAGAGAGATTGTCTAAGGTCCTATATTATACCCTAGATTCAATATCCCATGGCTTCGAAGAGCGGAAACCATCTAAATGTCCCTCAACAGAGGAATGGATAATGAAAATGTGGAAAATCCACGCAAGGGAATATCACTCATCCGTAAGAAGGAGTGAAGTACTGATTCATGCTGCAGCATGGATGAACCAAGGCCCCATATGACATGATTCCATTCTTATGAAATGTCCAGAATAGGCAAATTCACAGACAACAATTACTGGTTTCCAGGGACTTGGGGTGAGGAGGGATGCGGAGTAACTGCTGATGGGCGTGGGGCTTCTTTATGGGGTCATGGAAATGCTCTGGCATTGGATCATGGTGAATTGGTACAATTCTCTGAATATACTAAAAAACCCACTGAATTATATAATTTTAAAAGGGTGAATTTAACAGCATGTGAATTATAGCTCCAAAAAAAAAAAAAAATCCATTGTGGTTCTCCTGGCCTATTGGAGTCAACAGGCTGTGTTTTAATTGGATTTTTCTTACTACTCATTTCCATGGCTTAGAACACGAGAAGTATTTAGTGTACCAGGAGAGAAATTAATAAAGTAACGAGATGAAAATCTCTGGTTCGGACACGAAGGGCCCGCCCCCCCTGTAACACTCACCCCACGCAGGCCCCTTGCCCCCATTAACTCAGTGACGTGTTCCCAGGCGCTGAGGACTAGCTAGGCTCTGTTCTAAGTCCTGCAAATACAACAGGGAACTACACTGACTGTTCTCTGCTCTTCAGGAGATTTGATACTGACGGGGAGAGAGACTAAAAACGGAGCAAATGCATCACACCCTGATAGGTGAAGATATCCTAAAGAAGATGAAGGGTAATGAGGGGAAGTCGCGGGAGCAGAGGAGGGCAGTGTCGGTGGCTCTCTGGGAGCACAGGCCTCAGGAGCTGAGGGGGAGAGCCCGCTGGACTCCCTGGAGGAGGAGGAGGAAGGAAGAGGTATAAGCAAGTAGCAGGCTGGAGCACGGAGGGGACACGGGGCTGGGGGCTGGAGTGGGATAGGACATGGCGACTCAAGTGGAGGGAGTAACCATGGTGAGGGCTGTGCATTTCATTCTAAACTTGGCAGAGAGAGGCGGCTGGTCTGATTTACGTTTTGCAAAGACCACCTTGCGTGTGGAGAACAGACGGCAAGAAGGGACAGACAGAACGCTCCTCTGTGGGCCGCGAGTAAGGGCCGGGCTTCTAAAGGACAGACTGACTGATCCTCCCGTAGGGCATGTGTCCTGTGTTTAATTCCTGTAGTTTGGGAGCAGAGGCACGGAGCAGCCGGCTGCCTACTTCAGGATTTCAGGGGAAGGTCGGCTCAGGGGACACACCATCCCAGGAAACCTCTATTGTCGAGTGGCTACTAGATCATTTTTATGGGCACAGGAAATTCACCGTGCTCCCCTCTCTCAAGACTAACAGGGTAAAATCATTCCCTCAAAACAAGCAGAGGGAAAGTTTGCACTCCAAGATGAACCTAAAAACATTAAAAAAACCTCCTTCAAAATATCGGCTCACGCGTACTTGAAAACACGAGCATTTCTGATCAGGTTCAGTATAAAGAGTTTGGTGCAAGCCTCATACGTGTGATAAATGGACCACATAAAATATTAGCACTATTGTCTTCAAACTATATATCAATTGGGCGGAGGGGAAGGAGTCCTAAAATTTAACTCTCTGCCAGTTTGGAAAACATGAGAAGTGGGGAAGAAAGGCTTTGCATATATTAAATCACTTTGCTCCCAAAGGAATAATAAAAATCTTTAGAGTGTGTACAGCTTTTGGATGCATGTATTTTAGGTTAAGGAAAACAGCATAAAATGAAACTGCTATAATTTTGAACCTATATTGACAATGAGTTATTTTTCTAAAAACGTAAAAAGTCATCTCTTAGCATTCATATCCTTTCTACTTACCATACTGAAGGGCTTTTAGTGGAAACCAAAACAGAATAACTGAGTGGAAGAGGCCATTTAAACAATGAACCCAGAAAACCTGAGGGAAAACAAAAATCCATGAGAACCATTTGCGATAAACTAGCTCCGTGAACTCTGACCTTTCTTTTTATCTGTGAGCTAGATTCACAAAACGTGTTTCTGTCGGGCCACCACTGTGAATTAATAGAACTGACAGACACTTTCTGCCTCTTAGACCTTCATGGGTCATTTATTTATTTTTATGTTTCTCAAAATGTTTTTTCAGCTTCACTGAATTTTTTTTCTTTTTTCTTTTTTTGCTTTTTAAAGACCAAGTATTAAACGTTTACATTTCTGCCTGAAAAAGAAAATAATAGTTAAAAGAAATGTAGGTAGGTGCTGCGATTCTTTAGGTGGGGCTATTTTCATAATTCTCGAAGAACCAGACTTTTGAAAAGACTAATTTAGTGAAACTGCTACTTTCTCTTTCCCATGTGCAGCAAAAGTGTGCACTTTTCAATGGTAAGAATCTAATGCATCCTCCCTCTCTCTCCCCACCTCTCTCCACACACACACATGTGCACTACATACCAAAAATAACAGGTATACCTTTTAAGTCATATAATTTCTTAAAGCAATGCTGTTATTACTGAATGAATTTACAAAAGACTTCCACAATGTTTAACACCCGTCAACATGGAACTTCCCACAATTATAACATCATTGAGTAGTTACTCCGTTTCTGTATCTATTGTATTTGAAGAGCAAGGGAGCATGTATTGCTGGTCTTTTCTTTGCAGCAGGGATGGGAAAGATTAAGTTATCGAAAATCTGTTTAGAATTTGAAGAGCTGCGGTTTTGTCACTTAAAAGTGCTTCTTGCGAGCAAAACTTATGCTAAATAAAATTGGCATGTATTAATAGTTTGAAGCTGTTCCAACAACAGAAATGAAGTTGCCTGCCTCCCGAAATTTTCCGCCGTGATCTCAATCTCCTTTGTTAGTTCGCCCAGCCACACTGGATTGTATGATCTAATTTACGCTCCAATACGTTACACATTTGAACTTGTGTTACTCATTAACCTTTGTCTCTTCTCCTCACTATGTCATTACCACAAGTTTTTATTTGACAGAAAGCACAGGTGGGTGCAAGAAAAATTAGTTCTACTTTTCCATTTTCTTGACCGATACTTATTGTCACATGCTAATCCTTTAACCCCTGTCACGACCTCAGAACCTCCGACCCTTTTTACCATAACAAACGTAATCATCATCATTCAAGGCAACAATACTTCTACACTGCGGACCCACGGCAACTGCTGTGTAGACAACTATGCATTTTGTTGCCATTTGTCCCTGAATTTTAAAACACTTAGAAGGGATTTAATCGAAGATTTTTCACTGAAATCATTAGAAAATCCACATGTGCTGTGGAAAAATGGTTGGCAACTTATGTATAAATATTCAAAGGACAGAGAAGTTGCATAATCCGTTTGGGCTGATCTGATGACTTTTCAAAACACATGGGCTCCGCAGATAATGAAATACTTTGTAAACAATAAAAGAACAGCAAAGGACACAAGGAATGCTGCTTACACATCAAAACTATAGGCTGCCTTTTCCTTGGCCGCAAGACTGTCCAAGCTGCCATGTGCAAAGGGTATGAAAAGATGTGACTTCCCAGGAATAGCTCTGGATAATCCTGCGAGGATCAATTTATGTTTATAAGCAAGACTACCATGGCCAAGTTTGTGGCTGGGAAGTTAATTCTTGAGAGAGCATTGTGGGGCCTGAGCTATGGTAGACTAGGATACTTGTGGCTTTGATACAACTGTCCAGGTCAGTGAGAATTATTGTGAATATGCCAGTAGGCCTGGAACTTTCTCAGCTCTCAAATCACCTTTTCAGGAAAACAAGAGCTCACAGTCCATTTTATCTGTCTGGACTGTGTCTCATGATCCCTTGAAAATACCCACCACAGATAACAAAAAACATTACAACAAGGTGGTGCACTTTAATATAAACTAGACATCATAAATAAGTGTCAAAACATCCCCAAATAAAACCTTAAAAAATAAAAGACAATATGCACAGATACTGCATATTGTAACTACTAATTGTTTTAAGAGACCATTAAAAATAATTTTCAGAACGAATGGTCTAAGATATTTCTCAGGGTTTTTTTTAATTTTTCATATTATTTTTTTAGTTAAGCAAGTTCAGTTATTTAAAACAATGCCAACAAGTTGCGTGTGCAGCCCTGGGCATGCATGCATGGTGAGGTTAGGAAGACCTCGTCTCAGAAGACGAATAACATCTAGGCTATCAACCAGGCGCTGTCATTACAGCTTCGAGGAGCTGAAGCACCTGTCTGCTTTATTATCTTGGTACACTGAGAAAAAACATCAGCTGAGAGCTTTGAAAATTAATACACATTAAAAATATCCTACATTAACTGTCCTAAATTCGAAGCACTGATTACATCTGATTATTAGTAACACGTTAATAAACATGCGCTCTATTAGATGAGAAAAGTTCTGGGAAGGTGTACTCTGTTGCTTTTATTATAGTTTCAAAATGTCATTTGTCTCAACTGTCTCAATAAAATTAACCATTTTTCTCCTTCTGAACAGAAACCTGAATTACCAAAAAATTCCTGGAAAGACTTCAGAATCTAAACTTGGAGGAAAATGAGATGTTTTTGTTGTTGGGGTGAATAAATACCAGGGACCCCAAGGGCTGACAAATAGTCCACGATGTGTTCTTTAGGATACAAACTCAGAATGTGCTTTTAGAAGAAATGTTAGATATTTTACCTTGTATTTAAAATTTGATGGGTTGGAAATACTGGGTATTAAGACTAAATGAGTTATGGACCAGAGAGCATAATGTAATCTAGTATTCTAATGAGGTCAAAATGATTTCACAGAACAGAAAATTAATAAAGAATGAAATGCCTCCCACACCACTCCACCCCCACCACTTTATACATGTAAAGACTGAGCCTGTCAGTCTCGCAAGACTGACCCCCGCGAGGAGTGAGCCTTTCCCCACAATACTGCAAAGATAGAAAGTCCGAGGGCCAAAAGGACACTCATGTCTGTCTTCTGGCCCCAATTTACTGCTGCTTGGAAACCCTAGTCAACTGTGGTTATGCATTAATTTTATAAGAAAACAAACAAATAAAAACCCTTCTGAGTCCCCATCGGACGGAACCTTCGGCCAGTATGACTTGCCACGGTCAGAGCCCTGGAGTTTGTTTCCTCGGCTTTGGAAGACCGGATGCCCCATGGAATTAAAACAGTGAAGCGAGTCCCACTGCCCGCCGCCGACGTACCGGGCCAGCGTGTCCTACCTTGGTGTTGAAGTCCAGGGCATTCTGAGACGTTTTGTATAATTCAGGATACTTCAACATATTCTCTTTTCTGCATGATCTCTCAAATATTCCGAGAGTTAAGGGAGGCATTGCTGTAAACATCTGAAGGGCACACAATGGTCATTATTCCAAGCAGCCTAATGCAGGCAGAACCTTTATCTCCAAGTGTTTAATAAAACAGGAAGAATCAAATGTCTTAAACTCACCACATTATAAAGACCGATACACCATCTCTCGAAGAGGATCTGTCCAGAAAAGCCATTAACAAAGGCAAACCAGATCTAGGAAGAAAACAATCCCAACGTTGTTAGGACACAAAAAAAACCATAAATGCACTGCTTAGAATCCCAAAACTCAACCTCTGCATAATGGCACTATTAGCATAGGATTTTCACAACTTTCTTGGAAATGGAATGTCTCTGCTCTGCTTTCTAATTTGAAGGGATCCTTTCGGAAGGTATTGTTATTTCAGGCAGAATTAGTTTCAGTCAAAAAAGAATCATTAATATGATCAATCATACATTTAAAAAAATGAAATATAACCTAATTTTCTGGAAGCCAGTTTAGGTCATATATTTTGGCATTATAGTTTTAGAGCTTTAATTCATTTTTAAAAGATTTATTTCTTGGTAATTAAAGAGATAAACTATTGTTTTGATTATATGAATAACACATTTGCTTAGAAAATGAAATTATTTCCTCCAATAATATAATCATAGTTTTCTTCTGTGTTGGCTGCGTTCATATAGGTTATTTATATACACTCACGAATTTACCTTACTGGAAACCTACTGTATATAGTGTCATGTCCTGATCCTTTCCCTCTTAACATTACATAATATACGTTTTCTTAAGTTGTTACATATCCCTTAGAATGAAATTATAGATGCATATCCTTTACAGTGTGACTATAGCTAGTTTGGGATATTTAGCTTGCTTCCAGTTTTTGCCTTTATACATAATTCAGAACTAAATATTCTTGTAGAGAAATCCTATACATCTCTATTTTCTAAGGATGGATTATTATTTTTTCTTGGTAAGTAAAAGATTTATTAAGGTATAATTGATATACAAGAGACTGCACACAGTTAACATATACATATTTGGGAAGTTTGAACATAAGTGTACACTTGTGAAACTGTCACTGTAATGAAGGTAATATACATATCCATCACCTCCAAAAATTTTCTTGTGCCCCCCCAAGGATAAATTCTTCGAAGTAGAATTAATGGGTTAAAGTTTATTAACCTTTAAAGTGTTTCTTGATAATTACAGTCATCCAAAAGTGAAATTTGCATTTATATATTAAAAATACTTGGTCACTTGAATTTATGCTTTGATTAAGCATAAATCTTCAAGTAAAAAAGCATCGTGTTCTCCCGTATTCTGAAATTCTCTTAAAAACAGCAGCCTTAACTTTGGATACAAAATGAAAGGCAATTAAAAAAACAAAACCAAAAACAACTTTCTCTAACATGCTTAAGACAAACGCAAAATTAAAGTGAATATTAGTAAGTCAGTAATACGTAGATTACTTTTAGGAAAGCTGATCTAAATGTAATTAAAAATCAAGTAGATCTGGAAGAGTAAAAAAGTCTAGCCCAGCAATGAGATTACTACGTGAACACATACACAAAACCAAAGCATAACAACAACAAAACCTGTTGGAGGACAGCAGTCTTGATGTGCCAGTCAAGTGAATTTTTGAATCAGAGTTGCAGGGACTTTGCTACACTTCACGTCTCATTTAACCTCATTATGGAAGCATGAATTGCTACAAATTCACCATTTATCAATATGTACCCAGGCTGGCCTCCCTATGAACAGCTTCTGTATCCACATTGATCTTTTTCCTTTTTATCGGGGAAAGGAATAATTGAGCATATATAAAAACGAATGTCTGCTTCATGAGATGGAAAAGAAAACAAAGCAGCAATAGCACATGAAAAATAAGTCCGAATTGTGTTCAGGTTGTAACACATATTACCAGCAACAATCACAGGAGCATAGGAATCGGAGTCAGATCTGAAATTCTTGCTTGCTTTCCTCCATCTATTTACAGAAAAAAATTGAACATTTGCCCTAGACTAGGAGCTAGGTCATTCATTTCTGCATGCTTTAAAAAAACGTAGTATGTTTATGGGAAGTTAAGTTTATTCCTTAGGGTGGTGCCGCTGACTTTATTTATTTATTTATTTATTTATTTATTTATTTATTTATTTTAAGCATAAGAAGATACGAGGTGACAAGATGGGCTTTAATGCTCTCTATTGTGTTTTCACTTTTTCGGATGTGGATTATGTAAACACGTATTTGTGATACTCCTGGGTGATGGTAATGTTCCCCCTCTGAAGGGAACTGTGACTTATTGCAGCAACACATGCATAGAACCTCTTTGAGCTATCTTAGCGTATGATGGAAATGCGTGGAATTTTTAAACACACAGATTCAAATTATGGCCTCGCTCATCTATGAAGACGTGGTCCAATCATGGTTGGTCTGAAAAAGAGATGCATACCAAATTATCTAATGGATAGGACTTGGTTCAAAAGGTTATAGCCATAGATGTATCTGCAGTCAGCAATGGTATACACAATGAGAAAGTTATGTTAAATTTGTGTGTGAGTGAACATTTATAAATGTGAATGATATCCTAGCTTTGTAGGTAACATTTGGTGCAGATTCAAATGTCACATGAGCTTGAAATTTAAGAACCTCCCTCAAATTAAGTATTATTTATAGAAAGCATAACACTTAAAATAGTTTGCAAATAAATGAATACGCTTGCATTCAGAGCTCATTTAAAAATGCCTAACTGAATTGCTTTATGAAAGAAATGCAGGAATTTTAAAGTGGAAATCTATCATCACATTTTTAACTTTTTACTCCTCCTATTGAAAGGTATGTGAACACGTTTTTTACAAATTATCTTCCAATATTAAAAAATTCTTACTCTAATTTCATTTTTTAAAAGAGCCATGACTAGAATATGAACAGAATCCTTCACTACAGTACCCTACACCTTTATACAAATATTTTGGCATTCAAGTTTATGTATTTTAGAGGAGAAAGAGAAGGTCTTTGACAGTGAAGAAGTCTACGGAAAGGCTGATTTTAAGCTAGTCTGATTTGTACTTAAAAGATATATTAGGGGCGCCTGGGTGGCTCAGTGGGTTAAGCCTCTGCCTTCGGCTCAGGTCATGATCTCGGGGTCCTGGGATCGAGCCCCCCGCATTGGGCTCTCTGCTCAGCAGGGAGCCCGCTTCCCCCCCAACTCTCTCTCAGTCTGCCTCTCTGCCTACTTGTGATCTCTCTCTGTCAAATAAATAATTAAAATCTTTAAAAAAATTTTAAAAAAAAGTGAGGCAGAATTATATAAAAAAAAAAGATATATTAGAGGGGCACTTGGGTGGCTCAGTAGGTTGAGGCCTCTGCCTTCAGCTCAGGTCATGATCTCAGGGTCCTGGGATCGAGCCTCACCTCGGGCTCTCTGCTCAGCGGGGAACCTGCTTCCCTTCCTCTCTCTCTGCCTGCCTCTCTGCCTACTCTTGATCTCTGTCAAATAAATAAATAAAAATCTTAAAAAAAAAAAAAGATATATTAGAAACACAACCTGAACTAAATAAAACAACACCTAAATGACTATAAACATATAAAAGCCCCTCCCTTGATTCAACCAGAACCATGGATGCGGAAAGAAAAATCCCAGCCTTTCTGGGGAAGTATGGAGATTATTTAAATTCACAAGAAATTCATATATCAGGACAACGTGCTCAGAAAGTATCACCTCTTTGACTTTAATCAAAGCTTCTGGAACTTTGAAACACTCCACTATTTTGGCATCTTACCAGGAAACCTGGATGCGACCAATCATTTGAAAGAAAAGGTCCTATTTTGCTAGGAAGGAGTCAGGTATCTCAGAGGGGAAAAAATTTCTTTTAGAACGAGCCAGTGATTTCAATGAACACCTTGGGCTACCACTGGGTGGCTACCACAAGTAAGCATTTTATGTGGCACCTGCCAAGTCTGTGTTTGTTTATTTAGCTGTAATTTATGGCAATGGAGGAGCTAGATAGTGACGTTCCTGGCGCAACAGCAATGGGAAAAGCACTTGTTGCTGATAATCTATGAAACCCAAAGCGTTCCAGGCAATTCCTTTATTAGCCAAGTAACTTCAGACCTGCCTCTCTTGGTATTATTTTCTGAGTTCCGCGTCCCAGCAGAGGCGTGGCAGTTGAAGCTTCGCAGACATTTCCCTCCTGGAGCATTTCTGCATATTAAACAGCAGCTTACAAGCAGTCAGTGAGTCCTCTGCTCCCACGCCTGATCAGCACAAAAAACTGAAAGGGGAGACTGGAGACTGGCAGTTGTCCACACTAGAGACACCCAGCAAAGTGTTCTCTGTCTATTCACTCACGGGAATGACATGAGCCATTAACATGGGCAGAACTTGTTTTAGCTGGCAAACACTGGGTATCTGGGAATTGATTTAAAAGGTCAATTCCTTTCCAAGACAGTTGAATTATACTCAAAATACATTTCTATAAAGTGCTAAAAGAAAAAATACCTTAAAAAGGAGATTTCCCGTAGAGTTTAGGACTTACTTCCTTTTCCATGTGTAAAGAATTTGATCAGTGCTAAATATCTCATGAAGAGGCTTTAAGTTCAAAGCCAAGTGAAGTTTAGGGCTCATCTACCACAAATCGCATAACTCTGCATCTGAAACAGGGCGTGCAGTTTTAGTCTTTCATGTGAGTTTAATATGTTTTACTTCTCCCATCAGTACGGAAGTTTCGCCTGCTGCACAGTTGATCGTCAAATGATCTAGGCTTTTAAAAAGCAACGAGTTGTGCACTCATTTCATTTTATAAAATTAAGTTTTTGTAAGCAGATTTATTGGTGCCAGTGGCCTTGAACTCCCCGTATCTTCAAAGGTATTTGTAAATTACTGTAAAAACTGATATTCTTCTGAATATCAATGTTTGGGGAGAGAAGAAAACATAATTAAGAAAAACTAGAACTATAGAGGGGATCGGGAATAAAAAACTATCATTTTAGAAAAGAATCACAAATTTACACATACAGCAAAGAATGTATCTGTTTTTGGACCTCCTGAGCTATTTGAGAGGTGCATTTTGCTTCAAAACAGACTATTCCAGACAAAATTCAGCAGTAATGAACAAGAAGCTCATAGATGTTTATGTCTCCAAGTACTTGATTATTTTATCTAATGGGCTGTAACCTAATTATAGCATTTTTGTGACCAATAAATGAAACTGCCTGCATACTTCGAAATAAGTTTCAATCTTTCTAGCTTGTCTCATCAGAACTAGGCTCAGTTAACATTTTAATAAGGAGATAAGCATTCTGACCGGGGCATAAAGAACGGGGGCTGGACGAAACAGACAGCAACTCCCAACTGACAATTAGTAGCGTAAATGTGAAATTCACTGATATTTTCTTTGTCTATAGTGTTACTTCTCTGGTGTAACGTATGAGATGTTATTTTCGTACAGCAAACGGATAGGTTGTGTCTCTCTTGACAGACTTGTAGACACAGCAGACTGGAGGGCAAGGGGGCAGAAGCAGACGTGTGTGAGGGAGCCCTGGGCAGATTTATGAGGGTGTGGGCAGGTCCTCAGGCGGGGAGTACAAGACAGAGGGTTTTCTTAACAAGCTAAGGGGCCCTTATCACCATGCTGTGTGCAGCAGCAAAGGGAGCCAGAAACTGATAACACCTACTAGAGTTTAAGTATTACAAATACAGCTTATGATGATAAGATGGCTATATGTTTTAAAAAAAATAACTCCTCTATCATGTCCTGGTGAAATCATTTAGTTCAGTATATCTGCGAGTGTTGTGTGCTGTCCAGTGTGGTAACCATGGGCCACAGAGGGTTCTTGGACACTTGAAATGTGCATAGTCCAAAGTGAGATGTGCTGTTAGTGTAAAACACACACAGGATTTTAAACAGCATGAAGAATGTAAAATAGTGTATTACTAATTTTTTATAGTGATTACATGTTGAAATGATAATTTTGAACATACTAAGATAAAGAAAATGTCATTTTAAAATTAACTTGAGCTTTGATTTTTAGTTGTTGTTAATATGGTTCTCAGAAAATTTGAAATTACACATACGGCTTACATTGTGTTCTCTTGGCAAACTCCTGGAGGAAAGGAACCTCCTGTCGTTGCTACACTAAGCCTGGTGCCTGGCAGGTGTCGTAAAAATGTTTTTAAAACAGAATGCCTTCTTTTAGAGGGGACATTCCTGACCTGGGTTAAGTTTTAATTTCAATAATAATGTGATAGATGGTAGCAGAAAAGGAATATAGAAATTTGTTGCCATCCAGACATAGGAACTGAATGTTCTGATAATTTTTAAGCAAATCCCTCATCATCTGAACTCTTGCTACCTATCAACCAACTCAGAAGGCAAACAGGTCCGGAGAGCAAGGAATACTTGTATATAACTAAGTCTGAAACAATAAGAACTATGAGATGACCTATACAAGCAAAACTATGTGTGTACCCTTCCTGATTCTACCCCTTAGAATCATTATCCTCAATTTAATGTCTGTCATTTATTTTTAAATAGTTTTCCATGTGTGTATCCCTTAACAGTGTACTGCTTTCTCTAGTATGATCTTGAGCTTTATAAAAAATGCTACATAGTTTGTGGTCTTTTTGTCTTTTTTTCTTTTTTTCATTTAAAGTTTTTATTTATTGGGTGCCTGGGTGGCTCAGCCGGTTAGGCATCTATCTTTAGCTCAGGTCATGAATGATCCCACCGTCCTGGGATCGAGGCCCATGTTGTGGGGGGAGGGGGAGGTCCCTGCTCAGTGGGAGCCTGCTTCTCCCTCTCCTCTCTGTTCATGATCTTGCTCTCTCTCTCAAATAAATAAAATCTTTTATTTACTTATTTGACATAGAGAGAGAGAGAGTGTGTATGCAAGCTCGGGGAGGGGCAGAGGCAGACAGAGAAGCAGACACCCTGATGAGCAGGGAGCCAGATGCAGAGCTCAATCCCAGGACCCCAGGATCATGACCTGAGCTAAAGGCAGACAGATGCTCAGCAGTTCAACTGACTGAACCACCCAGATGCTCCAGTTTGTAGTCTCTTAAAAACTGAAAACATTACTTCATCAATTCTAATTCAACATACCTTACCAAAACAACATAACATTTTTAGCCAGAAATTTAAACATTCGTTATTCTCTGTGGCCAACAGACTTGGACGTGTTTGGAAGTTATAAAAAGTGGGCAAACGAAGGAGTCACTAAACCAATGAGAAATTTTGACATTTTCTTTAAACATACATGCACCTGACAAGGATTTTAAACTTAACCTCCGATTACCTCAATAATATAGAGGACTATATTCTTGTAGAAGCAGTACAAAATGCACTTGGAGACTCTGTTATAGTTCCAGGCACCATGCACCATCAATAAATTCTTCAAGTACTTGAACTACAATAAAAGTAGAAAAGAATCAGTAATCAGTAAGGAAAAGAGCGAGTATTTTTCTCTTCAGACTGTCAGCTGAGACTCATGCTGTGTTGGGCGGAAAGGCTGCTTTACCTGAGCTATGGAGTAATCAGAAGAATTAGCTGCCTGAAGGCCTTCGTTGCCACTTATCCCGACCCCGACGTGCGCCGTCTGTATCATGCTGACGTCGTTGGCTCCGTCGCCAATTGCAAGCGTTATGACTTTGACTTGTTTCTTAACCATCTCAACAACTTCAGATTTTTGAAGAGGAGAAACCCTTAAATTAGAACAGATTGTCAGTTACCTCCACTTTCTGGAAAAAAAAAAAAGGAATTTTGAAATGTCTTTGTTTTGAAGGACAAAAGAAGCAGAAGATCCAAAAGAAGAGTTCCATGAAATACCATTCTGGAAAAGTCTTAGGTTTGCAAACGTTCAGTTCTCTGTTACCCTGGTTGCCATTTTAAGGAAAAAGTCAAGTCTAAGAACGAAACCTCTAGGTGATAGGTAGGAGCCACAAGGCCCTGTTAACCATATTTTCCCAGAATGGTTGTATTAATTTGCTAAAAAATTAACATTGGAGTTTAGAAATTTTAAATCCTATACTGTACCTGGAAGATAAAAGTTTTGAGCCTCTGTAAGCAGATCTTAAAGAATGTACTAGATCTACATTTAGAACAACCTAGAACTCAAATTAACAGTATGGAATTGGCGAACCTCTTGACCTGTTCTCAAACACCATGATGAATCAACCTAAATAAATGCCAAATGCCTGATTACATAGTCCATGTGCCTCAATTTTCTTCCAAAGGTACTAAGGGCCAAGTGGGATCAAGCAATCTTTTATACAGAAATGGAGCAGGAACAGAGGACACCAGCATCACTACTAAAATCATAGTTGGTATTAATGCTGGACCAGTGTATCACAGACCTTTAAAAGCCACTTTGGAAGTAAACCCCATGACAATGAGGGAAGGGAGGGTTCAAAGACAGCATGCATCAGCACCATCACTGTACCATCCATAACTATGGACAATTAAAAGAGGAAAACCAAATAGTGAACTGAGTCAGTGAACTATGAAGACAATAATTAAATACAAAGAAACAACTAACATATACCATGTCAGTGGTCAAGAAAAATAACTCATTAAGTTCTTCATCAAGGTGGAGCAGAATAGGTGTTTAACATATATCTGCTGGAACGTCTGGTAAGTCATTTATTACTCTGCATAAGAATGGAGAACATTACTCTGAAAGAAGCCATCTTGCAATTTTCCTGAGTATTTCCTTAGGAATAATTCCTAGCACAGACATGCACACACAGGAGGCCCTCTTGCCCTTCTGAAAGCCTTCCATCAGGGCAGCCCAGGTTTCACTGCAGGTCTGAGGATCATTACAGGAAACCATGAGTTTCTTGCAGAGTGAACTGGTCTCCTCATCTTTATACTACTGATGTTGATCCAGGATAGGTACTCAATACATGGTTGCTACATGAACGAATTATGTTTAATTCTTTCTTTGAATTTCCTTTCAGAGTCTGGCAACAGCACAAAATGACCCAACTGTGAGCACAGCAAGCGAATGGGTGTGAGTAGCAGCCATTATGGTCTTTTTCATGGTTGGCCTCCATCTTTCTTTGACACAATTTTCCTTTCATTTTCACATTTTACTTAATTTCTCTTCACAGGCTAATATATTGGTAAGCCCACTGGCTCTAGGCCAATGTGTTAAACATGGACTACAGCTAACATTTAATAAATGTCAAAAAAGAATGCTCACCAATAAATGATCTAAACAGCAAATGGACAATGGACATGAAAAGAGAGAAGGATTTGAAAACATTCATCAAATTCCCTTCACAATTTAACAGGCTCACGATGTAAAAAATTGTGAGGTCACACCATGGGATCGATGGAGCTAGAAAACAGTGGTATTTTCCCCCCCATTGGCTGAATGAATAATAAAGGAGAAATCTCCACATGGTGAGCTAATAGTAGTGATTTAAAGAAACATCAGAAAAGAGCTGGACTCAGCTCTGTTTTCTTTCTTCATGGCTATTACAACCAACCACTATTTTCTCTGCCTGACACTACAGTTTTCAATGCCCCCAAATTAAAATTGGCTGAGGACCTTTACCAACTTCGTGAGTGTGGTTAACTCAGGTGTTAAAAATGGAGTATTAATCCCCTTGGCAAGAGCAATGTGTGTGTGTGTGTGTGTGTGTGTGTGTGTGTGTGTGCGTGTTTTGTGTGCCATGCTTTAAAGATGATGATACAGTGGGAGGCCTCCCCAAAGTTACTGCAACTGTTATTAGCAGGAGCATCTATAAGCTAACAGCAGATAATGGGCTTGGAAGAAGATTCGAGAAACAGTGGAAGCCTTCATATCTGATGTGTTTGACGTAGAAGTTGGTTGCTTAAAAAAAGATGTCTGACTTAGGTGGGGATTCATAAAAAGTAAAATATACATACAGAAAACATTTAACTCATAAACATACAGACTTTGATGTAGAGCTAAGAACCTACTTTGAACAGGGGTCTGATGTTTGAGATTCTGATTATTTTCTGGTGGCAGAAACCTCAGTCATGAGCTGGATCCAGTCAAGTGGAAATCAGAATAGAATGATGCCTCACCTTAGTTAACTGTTCTCTTACCCATTCCAGATTATACAGTAAGGTTTTTTGTTTGTTTGTTTTTAACAATTCAAAAGTCTCCCTAGAGCATCATATCTGGTTTTCCTAAAAAAAATTTTGACTGATGCTTAGTAAGCACCAAGTCAACTCATGAAAAGTGTCCTTCCAGCTCTGGCCATGATGTGCTATGGGCCCCAGTAGCTTGTCTTAGGGCAAGAATGTATTTGAAGGGAACTCAGGTGAGTCAAACTGAAATCAGTTAAAAAGATCTACTGTTGGGGCACCTGGGTGGCTCAGTGGGTTAAGCCTCTGTTTTCGGCTCGGGTCATGATCTCAGGGTCCTGGGATGGAGCCCCAAATCGGGCTCTGCTCAGCGGGGAGCCTGCTTCTCCCCTCTCTCTCTCTGTCTGCCTCTCTGTCTACTTGTGATCTCTCTCTGTCAAATAAATAAAATCTTTAAAGAAAACATGCTTTAGACTTAAGAGTTACTATAAAGTTGTCATTAGAAGGTGAATCTAGGAAAAAAATGTAAAAACATGGAAGATTATAGTGTTTATTAACCATCCTAAAATGTTTTTTATAGTGAGCCTGTATGTCTAGAGCCCCCTAAGTTTACTAAGTTGAGGGCTGTTTCTAGTGACTATTTAAAGATTTTTTTTTTTAATTTGAGAGAGAGAGAGAGAGAGAGAGAGCATGAGAGGGGAGAAGGTCAGAGGGAGAAGCAGACTCCCCCATGGAGCTGGGAGCCCGATGTGGGACTCGATCCTGGGACTCCAGGATCATGACCTGAGCCGAAGGCAGTCGCTCAACCAACTGAGCCACCCAGGCGCCCTCTAGTGACTATTTAGAGGTCAGGATCATTAGTAGGGGGCTCTGCTGTATTTCCCTTTGTAACACATTTCTGAAGATTTCTCTTGGCAAGTATCAGGCTATTTGTTCCCCCTGGAGTCACATTCTGCTAATAAAAGAAAAATCATAAAAAGAGAGAAATAAACCAAAGACAAAAACTTTTGAGATCCTGATTCTTCTTCGAGCCAAACTTTGTTAGGCACCTTTGTAAAGTTTTGAATTGAGGAGGCATTAAAATTTGGCAAAAAAATTGTTTACATGTACCAAAGTTACATAAATGTGGTAACACTTCTAGAAACTCATCAATTTATTACTGGAATGAAAACAGCCGCTTACATAGTACCCCCAAAACTATCCTTAGCCCATGGTACATAATGAAACATTCAACTATTTCTAGGTAAGAGAACTGTGCTATTCAAATGACCGGTGCATGAGTTCCTGCCTCGTCTCCAAGAGCAACATCTGTTGATATACTGTGCAGTCAGAGGCATCAAGGGGACCTCATAATCCAGGGACTGAGTTGACAGACATAAAATACAGATAGTCTTCCACAGGATAAAAAGGGAAAGAAACTTTAAAAAAGATGTCTTTTTGCAATGCATTTAAAAAAAATTATCTAGTTGGTTAGTTAGTTAACTAGCAAGCTCCATGCCTACCAAGGAGCTTCAAGTGGGCCTTGAACTCGTGGACTCTGAAATCAAGACCTGAGCTGAGATTAAGAGCTGGATGCTTGACCAAATGAGCCAACCAGGTGCCCCCTGCAATGCATTTTAGAGGCAATTCTTCTGTGACTGCTTTCTTTCTTTTTTTTTTTTTTCCCCAGAATTCAGGTTGTTATAGGTACACTACTACTGTCTCCACTTACAGTCTCCAGTTCTGATAATAATTTAAATAAGGACGGATTGTATCGATAGTGTGTATCTGAATATGTGTGCACATGTGTGCGTTCACAGGCATTCCAAACTTCTAGCTGGAAACTATACCTTATCAAAACCCCAAAGAGAAAATTCCTGATAGTAGAAATCTTTATTATAGCATTCACACCAGACAATAGTTTGTCTACAGTGTTACTGTTCGTTCATTTGTTCCTTCCTCCCTTCCTCCCCTTCCCTTCTCCTAAATGCCTGAATGCATATCATCAGCTCTGCATTTTTTTTCTAAGCTTAGTTCTGACTCTTCAGTCAGTATACTTAATGATGCTGCTAGGATATCCCACTGCTCTCTGAACTTCTTCCCTTCCCTTCCCTTCCCTTCCTTTCCTCCCTTCCTTCCTTCCCTTCCCTCCTCCCTTCCCTTCCCTTCCCTCCTTCCTTCCTTCTTTCCTTCCCTTCCCTTCCCTCCCTCCTCTTCCCTTTCCTCTCCTCCTTCCTTTCCTTCCCCTTTCCCTCCTTTTTCCTTTCTTTACTTCCTTTCTTTGTGTCTTTCTCTCTTATCACATCTAGTTATCAAGAACCTAGCACTATATTCAGCCCAGTGCAGATGTAAAAATATAGTGGAATGGAATAAATGGTAATTTGGCAAAAACAAGAAATTCATCTCATCATGTCATTATACTAACACTACAACTCTTACTCATTTTTCATTGTTTGTTGCTAGAAGGCAAAGTCTGTTTAATCTGCTTTGTATCTAGATTGCAGAGGAAGTACATAAGGGCTATTGGATTCTCTAGGCTTTCTCACAGGGACAGGAAAAACAGATTGAAAATTATTAGGTAGAGAAGAAATATACCACTCCTTCAAGGGAAAGTGGGTATACTAAGAATGGGTCAAAGCTAGATGACGGGGGGCTCAGGATAAGAAAGTCTGAATATCACAGCTAGCCCTAAGCAACAGGAGAGTTAACTAAAAAGCTTTTGAGCCAAAAAAGAGCATGGTAGAAATTGTGCATCAAAAATACTAATTTGGGTTGCCCATTAAAATGTATCTTTTTTATATAGGTAGATAACTATACCTATATATATGTATCTGAATTGAAAAGAAAATTAAAAGAAAGGACATATGGGATGTGTAGGGGGTTTTGAATGACAGTGGGATCAGAGATGACCCTGAGGTTTCTAATGTGAGTGACGGATAAAATGATGGTCTAAACGTTAATCAAAAAGGTAGGACGATTTAAAGAGGAAAATTCTCAGGGAAGTTCTAGACCCTCAGAAATTCAGAGAGCAGTGGGATATCCTAGCAGTATCATTATAGACTCTGACCGAAGAGTCGGAACTAAGCTTAGAAAAAAAACATGCAGAGCTGGTGATGTGCATTCAGGCATTTACTCCCTCATCAAGTGTTTAAATGATCCTTTAGTATGTGATGAAATTTCTATGGAAGAATATAAAGAGCAGAAAGGAGAAGAAAGTACAAAATCTTAGGACCTTCCTTCTGCTCCTAAAAGTTATTAACTTAGGGGCACCTGCATGGCTCAGTGGGTTGGACCTCTGCCTTCAGCTCAGGTCATGATCTTGGGGTCATGGGATTGAGCCCTAGCATCGGGCTCTCTGCTCAGTGGGGAGCCTGCTTTCCCCTCTCTCTCTGCCTGCCTCTCTGCCTGCTTGTGATTTCTCTCTCTGTCAAATAAATATATAAAATCTTAAAAAGAAGTTATTAATTTAAGAACATTTATTGACCTACTGTGCCAGGAGTTAATATTATGAGCCTATATATATAGGACAGTGGTCTCTCTATGGACTCTTGCTCCAAGGAGACATAAGTGGAAGAGAGAGACAGAAATCTCTCTTTCATGGCACAAGGTCCAACTACCTTTCTCTGTCTAGTGAGCCTTGCCTACAGGAATGGTGTGCTCCCACCTGGGAAGCATGTCTACTCAAGGAGGCCTAGAGTGCTTCCCCTTTCTAGTTCTGCTCTTTTGTGACCTTGCTGTCACAAGTGATAAGTGATGAGAGTTATGGCCTCCATCTCTTTCCATTCTTGATATCTGGTTGGAGGGCCCATGGGCACTGGCTCTCTTCCCTTTTCTTGTGACTATGGGTCAGGAAGGGCTGGAACTTCCTTAGGCTATAAGGAGACCAGCTTGCCTTTCCTTTTTTCCTTCCCTCCCTCCTTTTTGGGAATTCTCTCCTATGTGGATGGGTTTCACCAAAGACTTTTCTCTCCTCTTAGAAATATCTAGTGCTGGCTACTGACAGAAATGGAGATAAAATCCTGAAGATGTCAGGAGCTAAAGAAGTGTGGTAAATTTGAGGGTCACACTTAGTAAAAATCTATGAGAAACCTTTGGGGGAAACATGAAGTAGTGGCTACCTGTTGGGAGGTAAATGGCACAGAAGGGAAGAGTGGTGTGTCAGGGGCCATAGGTAAACACACAGGCAGGGAAAGCTCTTCACCTGTACTGTTCACTCCCTGTGGTGCCCTGTGTGAGCCCAGGCTGACCAGTGTCAGGGAGGTGAGAGTGGCCTAGATGGAGCAAAGAGGCTCCTCTCTCACTGTAACCGAAAACTTTGGTGTAGGCTTGGAGCTTGTGGAAACTCAGACTCCTCCAAACAACAGGCTTGAAAGACTCCCCAATTCTAGGAGTATTCTGCAGTGTCCTAAAACTAAGACCCCAGAAGAATTTCTACCTCATACCTAGGAACAGGAAAGTTAGAGCTTTCTAGTCATCCTCAGGGCATGAAGCCAGGCAGGGACAGGTGCCGATGACATGGATGTGTTAACAAAGACTTCAATGTTACCTTAAGTAATTCCATCAAAACATGGCTGACTCTAACAAGAGCAATACTTGGACAAAGGAAGAGGGGCTTAGACTGAGCCCTGTCTCCAGCTCTGCCTCAGTTTAGGATGTAGCTGTCACCTTTCTCCCAAAGGACTTTACTGTCATTAGGGAAAATGAGGAAAAATATCTCACAGGGAAAACAAGAGAAGATCATGAGTACAAAAGAAATTACAATGAGTTATAAGAAAGTAGAACTAGTAAAAACAGACATAACAAGAGTTTTTAAAAGCTCTGATAAATCAAACAAAAAAAAACCTTGGCAAGATTTGGGAAGATATCAAAAACATGAAACCAGAACAAGCAGTTATAATGAAGAACAAATTGAAAATAAGTAATGTAAAAATATAACTATTAAAATAAAAAAGCTAACAGTAAACTGAATAGTAATAATAGTGCCTGGAAGTTCAAATTAAAAAAAAAAAACTATCTCAAAAGATATTAGGAAATTAAGTGAAAATGAAAGTTTGTGAGAAAAATGAAAAGAAATGGAGCCTATATAGGTGACTTTTAATATAGGTGACTATTCATTATGGGAGTTCAATAAGAGAATAAAGAAGGACAGAATGAAACAGAATAATTTTCTAGAATTAAAGAAAAACATGTTCTTCTATTAAAAAGGATTGCACAGGGCCAAAAAGAAATATAAGAAAAATATATTTACCTCTAGACACATTATGGCTAAATTAAGAATAAGAAAAATTTCTAAAGGTTTCTAGAGAGAAAAAGCCAATTACTTCAAAAGAAATTAAGATCTGACTGACACTGGATGCAGACACAGAATTACTTTAAAATCTTCAGTTCCCATCTCCTTATGGAGGGGGCCAGGGAACGAAAGACATACTAATACATATAGACATTAAGCAAAAGTATGGTTATCAAAACCTTAGAAATAACAAGACAGAATATAAACGTAAAGCTTGCAAACTGGCAGAATATAATCTGACTTAGACAGTCTTAGAAGGCAGGAGGAAAAGAAAGAAAAAAGCATAAATAAATGAAAAACTCAAAATAAGATCAAAGAAATGAGGGCACCATAGTACTAATTATAATAAATATTAATGTTTTAAATTCATTGACTGGAAGAGATTCTCAGCTTAGCTTAACACAGAAAGATTCACCAATATATGGTGTCTAAGAGATGTTCTTAATAATAATGGGTAATAACAATAGCCAAACTACGGAAAGAACCTAGATGTTCATCAACAGATGAATGGATAAAGAAGATGTGGTATACACACACACACACACACACACACACATATATACACAATGGAATACTATGCAGTCATCAAAAGAAACGAAATCTTGCCATTTGCAACAGCATGGATGGAACTAGATGGTATTATGCTGAGCGAAATAAGTCAATCAGAGAAAGACAATTATATGATCTCCCTGATATGAGGAATTTGAGAGGCAACATGGGGGGCTTGGAGGGTAGGGAAGGAAAAAATGAAACAAGATGGGATCAGGAGGGAGACAAACCATAAGAGACTCTGAATCTCACAAAACAAACTGAGGGTTGCTGGGGGTAGAGGGGCAGGGAGAGGGTGGTTGGGTTATGGACATTGAGGAGGGTATGTGCTATGGTGAGTACTGTGAAGTGTGTAAGCCTGATGATTCACAGACCTGTACCCCTGAAGCAAATAATACATTACATGTTAATAAAAAATTTTTAAAAAGTGAGTAATAGAAAATGTTTTTGCTCACTATGTTTTAAGCTCTCTACTTGTTTTAATTCATTCAATTCTTAGAACTCTAGAAGAGATAGGTTACTATTACTGTCATTTTGCAAAGGAAGACACTGAGGCACAGAAAGATTATATATCTTAAGGCAAAAGAACAAATAAGTGGTGAAGCCAGGATTCAGCCCTAAGCAGTGTGGATTTAGAGACAGTTTTCTTAACCATTATGTTATACAGAAGGATTGAACATAAGGGTTTAGGAAAAAGAAAAAGACAAGGCACATACAAAACAAAGGAAAGCCAGGTTAGCATTATAAGACAAAATAGAATTCAGGCCATTGGAAAAGCCATGTTAGTCAGAAAGAATCCTTATGTATGATTTCTCACCAGAAATATTCAATTAGGTCATATAAAAGAAAATTTGATTTCTAAGTGTAACATAGTTTTAAATAATAGCTACCAATGCACTGAATATATGTATTAACCCACTTATTCCTCACAGCTGTATAAGAGCAATTATTTTCAACTTTGTTTCAAGAATGAAGAAACTAAAGCTGGAGAAGTTAGACAATATATTGCTCAGCTAAGAAGAAGAGGAAGGGCTAGGACTTAGATTCCAGAAAGTCTGGCCTGAGTCTGGCCAGAGCCTGAGTGCTGAAGTACACAGCATGGCAAGCAGACAGAAAATGGTCGATTGCTTAGTAAATGGTATTGGGAGAATCTGCTGTGTAGAAATGAATTACATCAGATCCCTTCTCCCTAAGATATAAAAAAATAATTGTATTAAAGTCCTATATGAAAAACAGAAAGTTGTGATGTTAACAAAAGAGATGTCTGAGAATATCTTCTTGAGTGGGACACTCTTACTAATTCAAAAAGCACCAAACATAAAGGTGTTAAGATCATACATCTTAAGGTGTATGATGGGTCACAGACACCCCCATCATTTACATTTTGTCTAGAGCTGCTTTCATGCTACAATGGCAGAGTTGAGTAGCTATGTGACAGAGACTGGATAGCCCAGAAAGCTTAAAATATTTACTATCTGGCCCTTTACAGAGAAAGTTTGCCCACATTTGCTCCATGGAATACTCTCTTCCCCTTGGAAAATGCTATCTGGAACCATCTCCTCTTTCATGCCTTAATGTAAAGCTTGTTTTATATGCTTTACTTGTCTCTGTTTCTGTTCCTTTGGTAATATCCCTTTTATTTTCCAAGATCATTTCCCCCTAGGATGCAGTCTCTCCCTTTTTGTTTTTTGTTTTTTTTTTTGACTCCTAGTTCTACAGCCATTAAACAGTCATGACTTATATTCTACCTGGACTTGATTCTTAGAACTCTAGCCTGGCCCCAAAGACCAAGCCTTAAATTTGCCCTAAATGGGGATGGCTCAAATGGGTTTATTAAAAAGAAGGAAATCACTAGAAACCTTATGCAATCAAGGAGACCCAATTACACTAAAGTAACTCTTTTCCTTTCCCACACAAAATCAGTCCAGTAGACAGACAGATAGAAGAAGTGTTGTAGGTTACACATATCACGTCCTTAACAAACTGGAAAACAAACTCCTTTATTCCATCACCATAGAACTACAGGAGAACTGCACGTAATCTATTAGGTGGATTTGTTTTTGACTGAAGAATACATTAGAGTGCTGACTTATTGATTTATGTAGAGCTTCAGGGAGGCCTTGCTGGGAAGCTGCAGAGTCTGTACTTAAAATTGCTGAACAGAAAAGCGTCATCACGAATTTGAATGTAGTTATGGCAGATATGTACGCTTATTTCAAGTTAGCGAGACAAAAAACAGAAAAAGACTGAAATGAGTAAGACACCATTTAAGAGAGGCATGATCATGGAAATCAAGATAACAGTTACTCTTGGGAGGATAATAACGCTAAAGGGAGCATGAAGGGGCTTCTGAGGTGCTGGTCATGCTTGGGTGCTTGATACAGGAGTATATTCGCTTTATGAAAATTCACTAAGTGGCACGCTTATACTTTATGTACTTTCCAATAGAGGTTACCTCTGTTTTGTTAGAATTCTATCATCTGCAATTCTAACCAGGGTGTGTGTGTGTGCATGGCGGTTTATCTAAACCGATCACATCTAAAACTATAAAATGTTGAAATTACAGTGGAATTCTCAAGTGTTTAGATTAACCAATCTAAATTTTACTATCGAATATGGACTTCCCTGGTGGGGACACGTCCATCTTAAATGGCTAACAGGCTATCGCATGTTTAACATCATGTTTAACATCATTGTTTTGGAGTCCTTTAACATCATTCAGTAGAGACAGGGCAGCAAATGAAACAGACAGGGATGAACAGCTTACTATATTATATGAAAACAAAATACGGCCATTTTATGAAGTTATAAAATTTATTCAGGATGTCCTCTTTTAGCCACACATGCATGAAAGAAATAGTCTCTCAACATTTCCAACACTTATTCATGTTTTCTTGGAAGCAAATGTGGGATTGACATTCATTAACAGTTTGTAACTCTACTCAAAGCCAAACATCTGCTTGGCATCCGACGGTGTTCACAAACTTTTTTCTTTAAAGGAATGTCTGTTGAGCATTTATTAGCTACATTTGTGCTTTATAACTACCCTTTAAGTAGAACGTTTATTTAGAGAAATCCTTGAGGTTTAAGACAATCCCCAAAGATTCGAGAAGTAGATCTGTCTTGACCCTTTACTTAATGCACTCATGCTATGACAGAAAGTATTCGAGGTGTCCCTTTAGACCTCTTCGAGGAGGACTCGTTGATCAGACTGAGGTGAAAGGTTTTGCCTGGAATGTCACTCCCAAGTGACGACACTCACTGAAGTCAAGTGTTTTTTTTTATGCACTGTGGGGAAAATGGCCTGAAAGGGGGTTAATCTTTGATTAGAGATGTTGCGAGTAGGGAAAAATGCTTAGTTCAATTTCACTTCTGCTTTTCAGAAGACATGAGTACATAAATTATGTAGGAGAATGGTGATTACTAGACAGTCTAAAAGCTGGAGGCTCTAGGCCAATTTTCAACCAACTGTCACAGAACATAAGTTTCAAGATATGTTTAAACGAAACTGACAACTACAGAAAAAAATGTAAAATTCTTTGAAAGGCTGTGTTATGTGAACTGATGAGGATCTCAGAAACCACATGCGATTTAACACACAGCAATACTTTACTGCAACACTCCCACCCTCTTCTGGAGGGAATATTAAAAGAGGTAGAACAGATGCTTCCCCAAATTAAGCCAATCCAAGCAGGAGACAGATTCTTCCCAGCAGAGAGTGGCCCACAGAAATAGGGTTGGTCCAGAAACTGAAAGGCCTGGGAGGGGCTGGAAGGAAATTACCAAGGAAGGGTGCATGTGTGTAGGGCTCTCCTACCTTTCCACACCAGAGAAGCTCTACTCTTAGCTGCTTAGACATCCAGGCTCCAAGGAGGATTTGAATCACTGCTATATGCCAAGCTCGTCATTTTATAGGCCACAAAAACCCAAGCCAGAGAAATTCCATTAGGTATCCAAAGTGCCAGAGAGGTAAAAATTTGAACAAGAATTTCATGAATCCTCAGATAAAATAGCACTTTGCAGAACAGTTCTTGATTTTAGCTGTGCCCATAAATCTCTACAAGTCTCAGAGCAAGCTTTTCCCTCTCCTACCTGTCCAAGAGTTTTGGGGAGGGTCTGTGAAGCCCCTAAAATGGTGCATTCAATTTTACCGATTTGTGTGTATGTTTCCTTTTTCTTGGAGGTGGGGGAGGGATGAGCTGCAGTTTTCATGCTCTTCAAAAGCATCTGATCCCACCAAGGATAAGAATTGGTGTACTTGAGCAGGGGGAAAGAAGGACCACCAGGAGATTATGTGTATAACCAGGAAACTTATCAGAAACTCCTCTGACATTAGATGCGTATTTCCTATGAAACTACTCAGGTGGTCCAGTAAATGGGCACAGAGGTAAAAAAAACAAAAGCTGCACGGTATCTCTAAAAAAGAGTATTTGCTGGGCTGATAAAGACAGATTTCATTTTCCTTATTGGGTTTTCCATCCTTAAAAAAAGAAAAAAGTTACTTGAGGTATGACATGAAACCATCCCTTTGTAAACCAAAACCAGGACTGCAAAGCAGTGAATAATTTTGGAATGAGGGGATTATTTCTGTCTCTGAATAGTCCCTTCAGAAAGTGGTGGGAAGAGAGGTAATGACTATTGACTCAGAACAGCTGTTTCTTTCAATTCAACCCTAGGCTCTGGAGGGAAAACACTCATCCCTATAACTATTAGGCAAACACCGAAAACTGCCTTCTGTCCTTTACTCTGATCATGTCCGGGAGGCAAGTGGCTGATGTCATTCTGAAGATGGAAATAATTTCGAGATCCTCATCATCCATTACGGGAAGGCTTCCCCCTCCGCTCCCACTCTAGCTGTGGCAAAGAGAAGGCTGCAGCAGACAGCAGACTCAGAATTATCTTCACGTGAGGACTGACCAAAGATCGGGAAATAGTTGGAGGGGAAAACCCAGAAAGTCAGGATGAACACAAAGTTGTGAGACATCACCGTATTTTGAAATAATACTCAGTATTTATCTGGAATGTCTGTCCTACTGGAGGAAACTAGAGAATTTCCTGCGGCTGGGAAGTCTGTCATCCTCTGAGAAGCCTGGAGTGACACTCGCACTTAACGGTAAGGAAAGATATATGGAATTGCCCACCTATTCCTCACAAGCGACAGAAGCATTATCATGGAAATTGTACTTCAAAGTCAGTAGGGCTAAATGACAAGAAAATGGTCTGTGCCAGCAGTTTAAATGCCAAGAGGCACCAGGCCAAGAAGGCACACAGACACAACTCCAGCACTGGCACTGATGTAATTACCGGCTTAGATGAATTCTCAACACCAGACCGGAAGCTGACCCACAGTCCTTATGGGAAAAGAGAGAGCAGGAAGGTAATTAAAGAAAAAAGCTGAGGAAAGGTATTTCACTTAAAACAAAAAAACAAAACAAAAAAACAAACAACAACAAACCCTAAAAACTCTAAAGAAAATCCAGTGTCTACACAGGGACCTTCAGGTCCTCGAACATGCATAAAACAGGACGGAGGGAGGAAGGGGCCACACACATCTTTATAGGGCTCAGTTTTCGAGCTGCTCTGCATGTGCGTGATAGAGTGTGACTCCCTCCCAGGGGCCCGGGCCTGGAGGAGCCCCGGGGTCCATGTGTCTTGTGAGCATCCAGAATAAGGACCTCGGGAGGGAATTTCACAAGCGCGCAAACATATTTTTTCTCCCTTGACACTGCTTTCTACTTCTTCTCTCCCTCTGCTATTGTTTAATTTTGTGGTTCCACTTTTTGAAGAATGGTGGGAGGTGCCGTGTTAAGCAATGCTCTAAGAATGAGACTCAGCTGCAGTGACTGCGTTCAGGAAACCGTCCCCCCACATCCTTCAAAGCAACTGTGATTCTACTTAAAAAGGGGGAAAAAAAAAGGTGACACGGAGGGAGAGCAGGCAGGAAGCCTTGTGTGGCCTTGTATGTGCAGTGTCTCTGCCCAGCACACAGTAGGTCCGGCTTGGGCGCTGACTCAGGGAATGGATCATTGTATCAAAAGAGCTTTGGATTACGTTTGGTTTACAAACAGGAGCCAGCCCTCATAGCACGACTGTGCTTTGGAGCAAGCTTTTGTTGATCTTCGTGATCCCATTAGTGAAAGTGATTAAGCAACCAGATCTGGCACAGTTATCCTGATGGAAGTGTGTCAGAGTTGAACATTCCTAAGACTTGGTCAAGAGATTAGCAAGGAATCAAGAAAGGTCCCTGGAAAAGCAGATTTTAAAAAGCAAGACAATATCAGAGTGCAAATGAAATTGTGAAGATAATTTCCAATTCTTTCTTCATGATTAAGCAGACAGCCTGATTATTACTGATATTAAATATGTGTGTACGGGGGCCCCTGGGTGGCTTAGTCGGTTAAGGGTCTGCCTTCGGCTCAGGTCATGATCCCAGGGTCCTGGGATCAAGTCCCATGTTAGGCTCCCTGCTCAGTGGGGAGTCTGCTTCCCCACTGCTCCTCCCCCACTCGTGCTCCCTCTCCCCTGCCCCCCATCAAATAAAGTCTTTAAAAAAAAATATGTACAACAGGCTCTCCAAGAGCTCTATGGTAATGTTTATTAACACATGCTACAGTGAAGAAAAATAAATGACTGAAATAATATGGTTCCTAGAATAAACAACTTTTAACTCTCTATGATATAATTTTATAGGTTGAAATGATGCTTTATAAAAGGTACTTATTAAATTTGGTTGAAATTATATTTCACAAAGTATGTTCCAATGGAAATTCAGGAAATATCTACAAGGCATGACTTATAAATGTGGAGACAAATTATATACAGGATATTGCAGTGAATAAGCCCAGACAAAGAGGGTTTAAAAAGCATAACATTCTTTTATCAGTAAATGTATTTTTTAAGATAATAATAAAAGCAAATAGAAAAGTTTTAACAATAATGTTAAAAGAATAAATTCTGGGAAATTCTTCAGAAGCCCTGCTAAGGTTTCATCTCCTGGGCCGGTAGCCCAGGGGGTGAGGGGTGCAGTGGAAGCAGCTAGAGACACTGCCACCCCAGACCTGGTGGGACCAGCCGGTAAGGCTCTCAGTAAGTGGATAGCAAAGAGGAAAAGCCTTAGGTTTCACAGTCAAGCAGAGGCATGAACACACTTTACATTTTAGGAAGATAAAGTGTGAGCTATTTCGACAAGGATACGGGGAAGATTCTTTGATGAGAAGTTCAGGAAGGACTAGAGCTAAATGGGTTATGAAAATGTAGTTCTATGGATTAAGCCTTGATAACTCAAAACAGATTCAAATGTAGGAAATAGGCAGCATTATCAGTTAGAGGAAAGAGGAATGCACAGTCAAGAAATAGTCCTCAGGAAAATGACTCAGCACCTCCTGCCATGCCCTTGGCTCAAGTTAAGTCCTCCAAGCAGGCTCCAAGACTGACGTGTAGAAGACAGAACTCTTACAGAAGTAACCTTAGATGGAAATGAGGGAAATAACACAATTGGAACACAGGGGATGGCAAGAAACCTGTCGATTCAAATTATGAACAATAATTACTAACCATCAGTAGGACTCACGTAAAAAAACCTGCTACTAAATTCTATTCGAGGTTGTGAACCTTGAGTCTTGAGTGAGTGAAATAATAACAGGACAGTGATGAATTCTGGATAGAAAAACTTCGAGGAAGTTCACAAATCAAGAACTTAGGATCGAGGTGCTGTTTACTGAAAACTCACAATATTCAGGAGAACTTACCTGCAGCAAATAACAGCTTTGCACGACAAAGCCAAGTCCAGGAAATACTGTCTTACTCCGAAAGTTAAGGCGTACTTGAGGGTTTTCCCATCAATTATAAGAGCAAAATCATTCTCTTTCCGAAGAGCATCACCAAGGGTAGTGCAGTGACGACTGAGTGTTTCCCTCGTTGCCTGCAAAATCAAACAAAAACACCCGCAACGTTTACTTCCATTTGTTCTACTGAGATGCCTTGAGCATGTTCAGCAACTAAGATATTCTTAGTGCTTTTATGTTGTAAACTGCTTTCACATAACTCCACTCATTTCATTCTCCCAAAAGCCCCTGAAAGGAGACTGGACAAATGTTACTGGTGAAAGTAAATTACTCTATTAAAGTCACACATCTGTGCCTACCAGGGTTGGGATTACAAATCACTGATTCCTCTGTGAGCTTTGCCCATTATTCTAACCACACAATCACAATCGTGCAAAAATATTTTCAGTAAATTATCTTATTACAAAACAATAACATTGTCCTAATTTATGAACTAGTCAAAATTGCTTAGCCATGAATCCAGGGGAAATGCTGAAGAATATCATTTAAATAACTTATGGGTGTTTTTTCCAGAATTCCTCAATGCTATTGAAACTTAATTCCCAGTCACCAAGAGGGGGGAAATGCAGTATCTGTAAATCTCTCGTCACTTCATTGAATTGGTTTCTATAAACTTTAATCATGATTTCGTGATCCTGTATTTTAGCTGGGGAGAGGGATGCCTAGCTTGATAATCTCGATGGATCAAAGAGAAGAACCCCTTCCATCAATGCAGGGTCCACTTTCAGGCACAATAAAAACATTCAGTATCAAGGTCAGCCTTGTTCACCTCAATCATACAGAGGGCTTATATTTATCTCTGTCAAGAACTGCTTTCCCAGCTCTTCAGAGGCAAAAAGTTGCAAGACATTTAGTTTTTCTCCCCAAATCCTGTAGACCCTTCCTATAACCTAATGGGGCCAGCTTTCTGTCTTATAAGAGCCCAAGCACTGTGGAGCAACAGAACACTGGCTCTGCACAAGGAGACATAAGGAATGATTCCTCTCTTACTAGAGTTTTATTCTCAATGCTAATATCTGAGTCTGTAGTTATTTATGTAATAGATACATATATATATTATATATAATAAAATATACCTATAATAAAAATACTTATGTAATATTTTTTATTGTATTCATGGGAGATATAATTATTGTTTCAATTTAAGGTGTTACTTCAGTTGCATTCACAAAGAGGGAAGCAAAGGCAGGGGTAATTAAAATTTTTATTGGAGATTTTTGAAGGTGTTTCTGCATTCGTATTCAAATGTGGTTCACACTGGGTTTCTGGAATTTCAGGATCTGTTTATCAGAATAATAGAACCATGTTGTACCATAAAATAAGTCTGCCCAAATTTCCTAATACTGGAACTTCACTTAATGCCTCCCCGGGCCCCCATTACCCACAGTGACACTAAGGACCACCATATATCAGCTTTCTTTGCAAAATTTTCTGTTTACACTTCACATGGTAGGGGGGAGGAGCATAGCTGTTTGAATTTATATGCCTCACCCTCCTATTTCCTGCTAAAAAATTTTGGCCCAAGAGCACTTAAGTAAAGGAGGTGAAAATGTCAGAAAAATTCTGCACATGAAATCTACTCATGACAATTTACAGTAGGCTACTCTAGATGGCCTTAAAAACAAATTTGCAAACGCGAAATGAACAAACAAGTAAATGAATGAACTGGTAAAAAAAAAGAAACATAAAATATTTAGCGCGTACCACGTCCCGGGCACGGGTCTAAGGGCTACACATACACTGAATCTCAGTTAACACTCGCTTGAACCCCAAGTGGGAGGCGTCACTGTGAGCCCCATTCTGCAGATGAGAAACAGGAGACACGATGGAAATTCCTTGCCCACGAACACTTGGTCACTAAGTGGCGAAATCAAACTCAGAATTAAATTTTCATGCTCATTTGTCTTTCTCCACGTAATCCAGGGAAAGCAAAGCCAACTGGAGACAGTACCAGGCATAGCAAATTATAAATGGAATGCCCACACCAGTCCCTCTGCTGTTTCCCTGGAGCCCTCATCGTCATCATCATCAGTCCCTGATTTCGTCTTTGCTGCCAACAGAGATTTCTCTTTATAAAACAAATCTAAAACACAAACCACAGCTCTTCTTGTTCTAAAATTTGTCTATGGCCAATCACACAAGAAAGCCCCAGCTCTTTAAAATGCCAGTTAGAGCTCTCCACAGTCGAGGCCCAACTGATCTTCATTCATATCTCCCTTCGAGATCTTGACCCTTTTCGGCTCCCTCTGGAATCCTCGTCCCTGCAGGGTTAGTCTACCACCTTCTAAACCCAGCTTACCCGCCAAGCCCTACCCAGACACACTCCACAGGCCAAGCATAACTCACTCCAGGCCAGCAAGGCCCTCAGCTCCTCCAAGGGAGAGACCCCGTTTCCCCCAATTCTCAGCAACAAACACAGTGCCCGAGATGACAAATGCCTGGGAATTACCAATGTATCCAGTGAGCGCACTGATCAATTCTGAGCTCATCCTACTGCTGGCTCTCCATTTCCCTGTCTGTTCTCACTTCTGATTTGAGAGTGAGAGAATGACTCTGTGTGTGTGTGTGTGTGTGTGTGTGTGACACAGAGAGAGAGAGGGAAAGAGAAGGAGGGGCATCTTTCTCTCGCTTACTCCTTAAATTTTTTAAAGAATAATCCATCACTCAACAGTCTTTCAAACCCAGGTACCGCTCACTGAAATGTCCCTGCATTTTGTACGCTTTTGTGTACATGACTCCTGAGCTGAAAACCCGAAGGAAAACGGAGATGAAACTCAAGAGAACTTCACTGCTCTTTCAAGATCAGCGGCAGAACAAGACTGAAAGTCAAAGGACCCCTGAACTGGCAAGCTGCAGCATTAAGCGCACCCATGGGATGCAGTCGTGTGAACCCCACTCTCTCTCCTTTTGAAAGTGTTCTCTGACACCTTGAAATTCAGTTGAGAACCCTCTTATTTGTGGCATCAGTACCCCTAGGTTTCCTTGGTGATTATCACAGGTCTTCAGCAAATCAGAAGGTGTCAGGAAATGTAACAGAGGTAACATTTCAGAAGGGGAGTTGAAAACACTCTCCCATGAATTCTCCAGCCCGCCCACCCAGAGTGCAAGGTAACAACAAAGCTGCAAATGTTTTCTTATTTTAGTTTATAGCTTTCTTTTGTAAGCAGCTCTGTTGTTGGCTGTGTGTTGCCAGTGACAAGTTACCTTTTACTCTTATTCATACCACCAGGAGTATTTTAAAATTATTTTATTTATGAAGGTTTATTGCTTCTCCCCTAAGCCTAGGAGCCATACTTTATGGCCATATTGCATTGAAGCTTATCTCCTGTAGCTAGAAATAAATTTATTACTATATTAGTTGTTACTGTGTTTTCTTTTTGGCTACTGAAGGGGGAAATGTTTAAACATTTAAACTTAGTGACATGTGAAAGTGAAAATATATAAAGGAGAAGCTAAATCAGAAAAAGGATAAAAGACCATAGAGTAGAACAAAATAAAAGCTCTGTATCTCCTTATTCTATAGTCTTATTTGTGGGCTGAAAGAAAGTGCGTGTGTTGCCCTAATCAGGGATGGTGTGAAGTAAAGGCAATTTGGGGACCTACACAGGCAAGGGGCAAGGCAGGGGTCCAGGTAACTTACCAGGCAGCCTTCCAGGTAAGGGAGGGAAAGAGGGGTTTGTTTGTGCCTTCCCTAACCTGCATCCCATGTGGACATTCTGGTCAATCATTCAACTCAACTCACCCTACCTACAACCCTGCACATAGCAGAATGCTCTTCAGAAGCTCTCAGCCCCTGGACCTCCTGCCATGCCAATTCACAACCATGACCAATGTTTTCCTCTGTTCTTAAGTCTCCACAACACAGAAGGGAAAAACCACCCCACCATGAGGATAGGCTCTGCTCCAGCTCTCTCCTCTTGTATGGGTGCCCATGACATCCGTACTCTCAGCCCAACCCAGTGGATCCCATTTTCCTACAGGCTACTCCAGACCTTTTCTTCTCTCCCAGATCTCAAATTCTGCCCTTGTCACTTCAGCAGACATGTACCTGCTTTACTGAGAGAGTTTATACCAGAAGAATTCCCTCAACCTCAAAATTTCCCTTTACTTCTTTCTCCCTAACCCTTAAGGCAGGGGAGGTATGGGATTTTTTCACCTCAGTCTCCCCCACTTTTCTCTTGCATCTTCATTCTCCCCATGTCATGCTTTGTTTTTCCTTTTTTTTTTTTTTTTAAGATTTTATTTATTTGTTAGAGAGAGAACAAGCGAGCACAGGGAGACAGAGAGGCAGGCAGAGGCAGAAGCAGGCTCCCTGCCGAGCAAGGAGCCCCATGTGGGACTTGATCCCAGGACGCTGGGATCATGACCTGAGCCGAAGGCAGCCACTTAACCAACTGAGCCACCCAGGCATCCCTGTTTTTCCTTTTAAGACTACACACACAAATGTGGCTCTTTTTCTGCTGAGTCTTCCAGGTCCGGGAGTCCTACTATCTTTTGGATTCTCCATATGCTTGTTTATCCTTCTGCAGTGGCATATGATGTATGGTTGTTTATCTGTTTCTATTTCTCTTTTCCTTTGGGACTGAGGCCTCTGACGAAGAGATGAAATAAAAGCTTCGTAATGAAACAGTAAGCAAATTATTAATGATAGCAGAATACCTGTTGGGAAGTTACAGTGGTTCTTGTGTGACCATTTGAGGACTGTTTTTGCTGACAATAAAACTGTTGCACATCTTGGATATACTTTTTAAGCTTGTTTTTTTTTTTTTTTTAAGATTTTATTTTTAAGTAATCTCTCTACCCAACATAGGGCTCGAGGTTACAACCTTCAGATCAAGAGTTGCATGCATGCTTTGGGGCATCTGGGTGGCTCAGTCAGTTAAGCCTCTGCCTTTGGCTCAGGTCATGGTCTCAGGGTCCTGGAATCAAGCCCTGCATTGGGCTTCCTGCTCGGTGGGAAGTCTGCTTCTCCCCGCACCTCCAACCAAAATGAATAAATAAAATCTTAAAAAAAAAAAAAAAAGAGTTGCATGCTCTGCTGACTGCGCCAGCCAGATACCCCTTGGATATTCTTAATTACAACAAAAACCAAAATGTTAATGCGCTTATCTTCATTTTCTTTTTAAAAGATTTATTTATTTAGAGAGAGAGCTCCAACAGGGGGAGGGGCAGAGGAAGAGAATTTCAAGCAGACTCCCTGCTGAGCGTGGAGCCTGATATGGAGCTCGACCCCACGACCCTGAGATCATGACCTGAGCTGAAATCAAGAACTGGACACCCAGGCACCCCTAATGTGCTTATCTTATTATAGAGGAAATGGAGAAGAAGTGGTAGTGATGATCTCACACCTCCTTTTGCCTCAATGAATATAAACTATCCACTAAAAACAACAGAAAGAACACAGACTATTTAGTGATCCAGCCAGGTTACATAACAGTGGGCCAAATAAACAATATTTATTTGGTTTATAAGAAATATGCCTAGAAAAGAAAAAGAAAGATGCTTGGCAGATAATTAGGCCAGCAGAATTCCTCATAAAGATACCTCTGACCAGAAGCCCTTAATGGAGTTCTATTTCAACATTTAGGGGGTAGCCCGGTAAAATAGCTAACATGTTCGTCTAATACCCTGCAGTAAAATAAAATAAACCAACAATCTTTAAGAAATCAGAGGCCTGCAGGTTTATGGCAACCTTTTCCATTGCTTTTATATGACTTTTACCAAGGAAACCCTTGATAAAAACCACACAGGGCATCCTAGACAATGCAATCTGACACAACTTTATAGTGAAATCAATTGAAAGCCTTGATTTATTTGGAAAGTATCATAGCAGGAAACATGTCACTTTCATTTTGGCAAAAACCATGCTTGGTTTTTGCCAAAATGAATCTGAAGAACCCAGAGGCCAGATGTGCAAAGAACACGTTAGGCCACAGAAGAGCCATGTTTTTGATGGTTGCAAATGTAATGTTGCAGAAAGCACCGTGTAAAAATGGCCCTTGGCAGTTTCTAGCCTTTGGAGTTTTTTTCCTGATTCCTCTCAGAGATTTATAGGACAGGTAGTCTTACTTGAGAACATAACCGAGGAACACCCTCATAGAGAATGTGGACGTATCCCTAAGGAAAGGAAGGTAAAAGCCTTTAGCCTTTGACTAGAAGACTAGTTAGCCAAGGTTAACCAGCAGAGACGAGGTGAAGATTACAGATAAGTAATCCAACATGTAACGCCTAATGGCGGTGGCCTCCCCACCTTGCTCCGGGCTGCGGTGACTTACGGCGAGAGGATCACTTATCTCTCTCTCTCCCGCAACGGTACCGTTGGGGAGGCTAAGCCCAAATGGCAAAAGTTAAAGGAAAGAAGGATACTTATTTGTTCCATAGTAGATGTTGGTGTTTGGGCCTGAATACAAACCAGCACTGGGCATTTATATTTTCTCCCGCGAACCTGTTAAAATAGGTGTGGGTCAAATGATAAACATCCGTTTTAAGGAGAATTCTAGTCCCAGAAAGGAAAAAAATAATACATCAAGATTCTGAATCCCACTGTGATTTTCAGACGCAGTTATTTAACAAGGTATTTCATTGCTCTTGGATTGTTTCTCTCCTTCACGAGTTCATCACCGGTTAAGTGCAATAAGCATACACAATCGGAGCTAATGATGAATTACTTTGGGGAGACGCACGACTCTCACCCTAGTCAGATGGACTGAAGTTTATGAAGCCTCTACTTTAGCGTAAGCCCCACGGGTGTCTGTTTTCACTTACTTTCTGTAAAAAGGGCAAAATGTAAGGCCACGCTCCAGGAGGACACCTGCAGGAATCTTGCGGAACAAAGGGGGACTCTGCTAGAACAAGCCAACTCACTGGAGCTGAGCCACTGGACAGTCACTCTTCAGAACTTGTCACCCACCCCCGCAGAGAAAGCAGGCATCGATGTACAACGTGCAAATGCACGGCTACGAAAAAGTGGGACTGTTTGGGTTAGAAGTCAAGGGTGGCCATGAGGATTCATAGGACGCTTCTGGGCACTGATCACATTTGAAGCCAGATGAAGAAGCCACATCGTAAAGAACTAACGTCCCAGAGGCTAGGAGGCAATAGTATGGTATCAGAATGGCCCTGCTCTGCCCTTTATGGGTATCTTTATTCAGGCAGGCTACTTAACTTCTTGGCATCAAATTTTTCTCATTTGTAAAACTGAGTTAATATCTTTTGTAGGGTTATAGTGGGCAAAATAACTCCTTTACTTGTGAGTCAAGTGCCCTGCCCAGCACTTGGCTCAGAACTGACATCCGAGAAAGACTAGTCCTTTACCTTCTTTTGACATTAGGTTTAACAGAAGTACCAACATCTGACAAAGAAAGATCTCTAAGTGTCAAATACTGTACAACAGTAGTATCATTCAAGTGGCCCCATGGAGAGAATTTTAAATTTCCTTTTGAAATCTCTCATTGGTGGGGCGCCTGGGTGGCACAGGGGGTTAAGCCTCTGCCTTCAGCTCAGGTCATGATCTCAGGGTCCTGGGATCGAGCCCCACATGGGTTCTCTGCTCAGCAGGGAGCCTGCTTCCCACCCCAACCCACCGCCTGCCTCTCTGCCTCCTTGTGATCTCTGTGAAATAAATAAGAAGAAAAAAAGAAATCTCTCATTGGCAGTTTATTTCTACCCACTCAACTCCACCAGCTACTTCTGCCACATACAAAGTATCTGGAAACCTGTCTTTTCCCTCAACTCTAGAAAAGTTAGCATTATCTCTTCTCGTACAGCATATAGTTGTTGGTACGTGGTGGGAAGACATATATTTATATAACTAGACGAGACTGCTTTTCTTGATCTCTTAATTTCTGTCTCCAAACTGATACAACTCTCGAGTGGAAAAGAACATGGGGAAGTGGAGATGCAACGGGGGTGGGGGTTAAGGGGGTAGGAAAAGAAAAAATGAAACAAGATGGGATCGGGAGGGAGACAAACCAAAAGAGACTCTTAATGTCATAAAACAAACTGAGGCGGGGGGGAGAGGGGTTGGGAGAGGGTGGTGGGGTTACATTATATGTTTAAATAAAAAAGCTTAAAGAAAAAAAAAAAAGAACATGAAAGTTACAAACTGGTTTCGTGTTTCTCTCTCTCTCTCTCTTTTTTTATATAGATGACCACATCAGTGTATATGTTAGATTTAAAGCTTCCGTAAAGAACGTAAAATTATATATATAAAGTTCCATGGGACAGCATTGCCTGATACTAGGTTTAAAATCAGTAATGATACAGAAAATGCAGAGGCCATGTTTTTGCCGGCATGTCTTCAGATAATAAACTATAACTTAACTTCATGGATACTGATTTTAATAGCGAAAAATATTTTTTAATAGCAGAAAAATAAATATTCACTGGGTGTGTGTGTGTGTGTGAAAAAAAACTAACTTGCCAAAGGTCTACCTTTAAAAATCCATAAGTTAATTTAAAATGTCAAAAAAGAGGATTTATATAAGAATTTAAACTAACACATACTTTATTAGTTGTTTTTGAGGTTTGGGGCCACACCTCATCCTCATTTAAGCCAGGAGGTATTTGCAAATTTATGGTCCAATAACATTTCATTCCTTCTCTACTTTTACACTCTCCAAATGTTCACACCCTCAAATTACAAATTAACAGAAAATTCCAAGGACATTCTTAATAATACATTATGACCGTATCAAGTACGGACAATGTTAGCAAGTTCTTAAAGAGTGAGTTATGACTCCCATAATAGCAAAGTGGATAAGCCACTGGGTATTGTTTTTTGACAATGTGTTACTGATTCAGTGGAACACTGGACATTCCATATACGCCAGCATAACGCATATCTCCCCTCTTTCATCGGCTACTGGAAGTGGCAGTAAGTTGTAAAAAATGTATGCCTGAGAGTAGAAAGACTACATTTATACATAATTGGTCCACTTAGTGTTCATCCCAGCAGGATCACCAGTCTTCTTGGACACAGTTTTTGACCAAAAATCTTCGGAGTTTTTAAACTCCCAGACTATACAAGAACAGAACCTTAAAAAAACACATTCGTATCGAACCAAACTAACAGACAGTAATTTTTCCAAAGTGGATAAGGGCAGACAGAAGGTGAAATCATTAAAAACATATGGTCAAAGAGGTCCTCCAAAACAGCTTAGTGGAAGGCAGCCAAGGGAAAGCATTTAATCAATACATATTGCTAAATATAATGAAGTGGGGGGGAAACCAAAAAGAAATTCCCATGCTTTGCTGATACCTAGATCTGGGCTTTCCAGGGTGGGAGTACGTATAAAACACTGTAACTGAGGAAGCAGTCCAATCTCCCAGTAGGGTCATGCCATCAGAGAGGTCAAGGGTTATAAAATGGAGGAAGGTAAGAAGAGGAAGTTGTAGTGCAGAATAAATTGCTCTTGGCCCCTGGGCAGAGGTTTGGGATGTGGGATTATGATAGGTTCCATCAGGCAAATAACTCCTTATGAGGCTTCTGGTCTCACTTGGGCTACGTTAGGAGAGAGGCAGGGAAGTATGGGATCTGGGTCCAAGGCTGTGTTTCAGTGTCGGGGTACGGGCACGTAGCAAAAGAGAAACAAATCCAGAGAAAGGAAGGAAGAGTGAAGTAGGGGATATAATTATATAATTGAGGTAGTTTTGTGGATAAAGGCTTTTACCAAAGCTCTCATGGTAATTATTTTAAGCCACCACTGAAAGCCTCCTAAACACTTATTTTGAGCTTGGTATTAAATATTCTCTGGTGGCGGCAGGGACTCAAATGCAGAGAAGGAAGAATTCTAGAGGAACTAGGTCGGCAGACATCCAGTCTGTTAGGCTGCCTTCGATTCTGCCAGGAAGAGGCTGCCCAGAATATACAGCCGACTTTTTGAAAACAAGCAAATTACCAAATCAACGGTTGAGAAAGTAACAACCCTGGGCCTGTGAGAAATTGTTACCTCACAAAGACAGCTGGTGTTGGGCCCATTTTTCCTAATAATTTGAATCAACTGGTGTAGGAATGCAGAAGACCCATTATCTGCAGTATTTTCTCAGCGCAAATCCCAAATGTGCACCGATTCTGTCATTTCATAGGTATATTCAATAAAATCTTATGTACAATTGTAGTAGTAAAATGAAATGTAGTCTTTCCCCAATCCGTTAATGCAAGACCCCCAAACACTGCCGTTTTCCAGGAGGGCATCCCTCTCCCAGCTGCATTTGTAGTCCCGGTCGTGAGTGGGAAAGGAGGGAGGGACAAAGTAGAAAACGTGGGGGGCGCCTCCCAGAAAGCTTCCGCCTGTGACTGAGTCTCGGTTGCCACTGGAAAAGGTATAGTTATTTAAAAAATCAGAAGAAAAATAGATGGTTTTTGGACTTCGAGCGATCTAGGCTGAAGCTCAGGGTTCTGCACCTTGTCCGTTGCATGAACTCGGAGTCTCCATGTGTAAGCGAGACAAGCAGTCCCAGCCCCACAGGAACAGAGACTAACGTGTGTGGAAACGCCCGGCACACAGGTTTCCTCCAAACTGTCAAGCTGATGGCTGCCATGACTCATCAGAAGAAATCGGTGGCCGAGGTGCCAAAAAAAGTCACAAGGCATGGCTGGCTCCCCTCAAAAATGTCAACAAGCTCTGGGCAGAGGGAGATAGACTGGCGAGGAAGCATTTATCTGTAATTCTAGGACCCAGGGAGCTCTTGGAGGAGTTCAGATGTTCAGCCAAGGGGGGAAAAAAAAAAGAAAGGAAAAAAAAAGAGAGAAGAGAGAGAGAAAGAATATTCAGGCTTGTGGGTAGGAAGAATTTCTCAAAACAGAATTACTATGAATTTGTGAACTACTTCTCTTAGGGTTCTGCACCCCTGCCAAGATGACTGAATTTTGTGTAAGGAAAGGGGCATGTTTTGTTTTTATAAGACCAAACAACTGTGTTTGATGGAACTTTTTCAACCACATACTTCGGCTTTGTGGCAGGCGGTGTCTTAAATCAGAGGAAAAAAGAACAGACTATTTGTTCATATACTATTTTCATTTTTTGTAACGTTTACCTTTTTTTTTTTTTTTTTTTTTAACTAACTCACTTCTTTCAAATGGAACAAAGTTGGCTTTCTTTGCTGAGAGCTACTTGGAGTAAGCAGTGTGCTGGACACTATTTGAACAATCGTCCTGCCGTGGGACGTTAGAAAAACCTAACTTTGCTTCTGATAGGGATATATGAACACCTGAAAAGTTACACTGAGATCTTAACATTTTCAGGCCAAAAAGATGAAAGAGCTTTGCTAGTGGTAAACGAAAATTCACAGTCCTACAGCTCCCATGCTGGCAGTGGAGGCAAATTCAGTGAGGTTGAAAACCTGTCTAAACTATTTTTCAAAGCAATACAAAATGTATTGTATTGGGCTCGTGGGATACATCAAGACAAAACCTGAAGTAGCCCCAAGTCTCCCTTCTCCCCCACCTTTTCTGGAGTCAAGTCACTAACTTGCTTATTCTGGATTTCTTTCAGAGGCCATTCAACGGTGGCTGGTTCCCCAAACAGTGAGGTTTGCCTGCATAATGCATAGAAGTTGAACTTAAAAGGATACAGATGACAACCTCACCATTTACATCCTGAATGCCCTGTGAGTTATATTTGAAGCTCACATGGTGTTAGAAAATCAAATTCAGCTAGAAGAAAAAAAAAAAAAGAAAATGAACAAAACCATAAAGGGCTTTATTTTACCATGGTGTTGAAAAATATATACTCTTATGCTTGTTAGTCTCAAATGTGGTTAATAATTCATTTTCTATAAAATATATCAGTGAAGAAAAACACCGGTATCTGTAATCAAACCTGGGCTGGCTTGGGGTCATATTCTCAAATTCAGCAGAGACGTTTAAGTGGTAAGAAGGGCAGCTGTTCAAAATCACCTCTTTAAAAAAAAAAAAAAATCACCTTTTACAGCAGCTGGCAATGAGGACCACCCTCCTTGGGAATAATAATGCTAAAAGAAATAATGATGATGATTATAATAACGGTCTGTATTTTTAAAAAGCTAACTACAGGCTGGTTATTGTCACTAAGTAATTAGAAGGTACTGTTTTGTTTAATCCTCACAATGTACCCCAGAGATGGGTATAATTATTACTTTTGTTTTACAGGAGTAGCGGGCAGCTGAGACCCAGAACAATCTATTTGTTTACACCCCAGAATCCAAGGACTTCAATACGTCCTCCAATGCCGGTTGGCACCAGAGGTCAAATTAAAGTTTCAGAATGGACATAACACTATCTGCCTACTAATGCTTTCAGGTGTTAGTGTGAATGTTCCTGTGAAGTCCTTAGTCTGGTATCAAGTACAAAAAAAAAAAAAAAGCACTTCATAAACATAAGCTAGTGTTTTTCTTATGACTATAACAGCAACTCACAGAACCCTGCAGGGATGGGTTCCTCTTTTCACAGAAAGTCAGAAAGCCACATTTTCTTCTGGGATCCATTCCCTACTTCCCATGTATCAGGTTCTGACTCCTAGTAATTAGGCTGGATGTCAATGTCTGTTGCAGCAGAGACTACCTAGAAAAACTGCCCGGATGGTCTGAAGGAGAGGTAGGAGGGCTTCTCAGGAGTTAAGCTTGTAAACACTGGAAGCCTTTTGACTTTGAGTTCAGGAAATTTATTTCTCCAAGCTCTCTGCATACACATGTATTTAACCATCATTCCTGTTGATTCAATAAATATATAGTAAATATTTTTCTTCTCTGCCCTTTTTTTTTTGTGTGTGTGTGTGTCCTAGGGAAACCAGACAGTAGAAAGGAGGAGGAAAAACAGTAAGAATGGATTTAAGATCTAGCCCTGCCTCCCAGGACAGATTCAACAACTCTCCACATAAGAGACCAAAGTTAAGGACATATTACACTATAATATAGAGACTCAGAAAGATTTGTTCTGCTATCCACAGAGTTAATGGCTTAAGAAATTATGGTTTCTTCTACCCACCCTCAACTTGACAGATCAGGATAGTGGAATCAGGATGTAGAGAGATTTCTGTACATTTTGAAAGGCCTTAATTAGACAATGGTTGCTAAAGACAGATTGAGATTCCCTAGTTCTTAGCCTACATTTTTAGACTTTTCCAGTTTCAGCAGACAGACTTTGAATAGATCATAACTAAAGATATGAAAGAGATGTTAGAAGAATCCCTTGGATCTAGGTCATGAAGTGGAAGGGGTTTCTGAGAAGTTGGTGGGATACTTCCTAGGCATTGCTGAGGAATTTTGGAAGAAGTACAATATACCCTTCGAGTCAGTAATTTGAAATTCCTGCCTTTGCAGACCCTTCAGGAAATGTTTCCTACCAAGAACATAATCAGAACTAATAAAAGTGGTTCAAGGTAGCACAATAAGAAATTAAACAAATTATCTGAATGATCAGTTTATTACAAATATCTAATAGATTTTGATCAACTTTAGATGATTCTTTCTCTTTAACTTTAGATGATTCTTAATGGTGCTTATCTATGAAATTCTTATTTTCTCAACTCAGAGAAAAATGTAGTCAAGCTTTCTAAGAAACTCTTTGGTTGACACTGTCAATATTAGACAATAGTTGGTAGGTGATTGGGGGTCAACACCCAGTGAGTACCGGGTAGCAGATTAGCAGTGGATGCTATAGGAAGGAAGCCAGGAATGGGCAGAGGCAGAAATGCTGGTCAGACTTCCATATCAGATCTGTGCAGCAATAATTCTAATTCCATCTTTTCAACAGTGGTTTGGTTTTATATGTTTATTCAAAGGTTTTAAAAAATGCTGAACAGCCCTTAATTTTTCAAGAAGGATAATTGTATTGAAACTCAAAATGAGAAAATTTAGAAAGTCAAATAACATTTTTTTTTTTTTTGACATGAGCTAGATTATGGGAAGACAAAAATTTCTATTGCTGTGATTGCCAGGAGAAAGGTTTTTTTCTATTTGGAAATTGAAGAGCCTCAAATATAACATTTTACTTGGACAAGTTCAACATAAAAAAGACAGATTCAGCTTTAAAATGTTAACACTATTAGGAATATCTTGGTAGAAAATTTGCACAGTTCATAGTAATATGCATCACTTATGTAAAAGATCTACATGTATATCTTGCTTAGGAAAAAATTAGAAGATGGGGAAATAATATATCTTTTGTAATGAAAACGATCATTATGCAAAACAACTTGCCAGCTGTTGAAATACTATTTTTTTACAAAATTTTATACCATCCCTTTCTTCTCTGTGCCATGCCTTAGTGTAACCACACCAGTCGTCTGCCAAGGATAACAGTATCCTCCCTTTATAGGCAGCAAAACTGTCTCAGAGAAGTTACCCAATTTCAATTTGCCCAGGGTCCCACATTCAGAATAAGGCAGAACTGCACCATTTCATGGAATCATTTGACCACACTCATTAAAACTGTCACTTGATGAAATACAAACCCGCAGTCTATTTTCTATTACATTATTTCCTGAGATATTATGTTCCAGTACTAAGTTTATCACCTAAATGTTAATTATTTGTTGGTGCCGATGGAATGGCAATCCCGTATTTTATCATAATCGGGACAACTGGAACACAGAGGATGCTTTTCCTTTCCATGACAATGAAAAATAATGATTTCTCTACAGGCATTCTCGCCCATCGAATAAGATTTGCTTACAATCTCAGCTGTGGATTTTATGACACAGGATCTGAGGGAGCTATGCAGAGTGATGGTTCCTTTCCTGCTGGGAAGCAAATGAGTGCACCACAGCAGGTCTGACCCCAAACAGCCAGATTTGTAAAGTCACCACTTAACTCCCTGGGAGAAAAACCTTCCCCAGCCCGCAGTGAGAGAACTGCGGAGGCCCTCAGGAGCTGGATAAATTAGCGTTAATCCATTCAGTCAGGGGTTGCCTATGATCTTCCACACCCTGTGGTCACTTGAATTGCTAAGGATCTAATACTTTACTCTGAAAATACCAGATAAGATAAGATCAACTACTGCTGAATTTAGAGCTTACACAGCTTTTTTTTTTTTTAAAAGGGAGACCCTTAAAGTTATCATTACCCAGTGATTAGTGCTCAAATATTTCTGGAGTACTTATCCTGTGGTGGGTAATTTGCTGGGCATTGACAGAGAATGGTAAACCAAAACACAGACATGCATCCCCCCTGTACCCACCCCTGCTTTCACTGAAACGGACTATTCCCTGGGGAGTCCTACCTGTGTTTGGTCCAGTAGAAATAGGTAATGCAGGGACCCTCCGGGTGTTTATCACTTATGAGTTACTGTCCCGAAAACTCCAAAATGAAAATAAATGCTGTGTCTTAATCGTCAGGATGTAGTACACCGAGTATTTTTGCCATTTCTTTTTTTTCTCTTGAGATTACTATTTATCTCACTCGATACTTAGAACACATAAAGAACATGTGTATCCGAGTTGCAGAAAAATTGTGAAACAGAGGAAAACAGAAGAAACACTGCTCTCTCACCCTCCACGCAGCGAATGCTTGCAGACAGAAAGGCTCACGTGTCAGATCAGACATGTCATGGGTTTGCATCAAATGTCATAGGTCTTAGCTCTGACTTCTTCCAAGTGTCAGAAACCCATGTTGCTGACATGGGCCTAAACGTCTACGGGGACTAAGGGAATGTTTCCATGGAGGTTTCTGCGATGTTGTGAAAAACGGCAACCCACTTCTGGATCCACTCCAGGGATCACATGGGATCCATCTCCCTGACTTCCTCTTACACCGTTTCGCCAGCACTGGTGCTCCCATTCTCTGTTGCCTAACTCTTCCTCGTCGGCTGCCTGCACCTCATGCCTCCCGCCCTTCCACGCGTGTCTGCGGACAGTTCCTCCTACACATCATACCTCTTTGAACAGGCTGATGAAGTTGCTTCCCTAACATGTTTCGGAAGCAAATTCTCAAGCCTGGCCCAGCGTTCCACGGTGGACCTGAGACCACCTTTCCAGGTTTCACCCCTCTGTCATTTCTTTACCCTTTCCTCATAAATACTGTGCCATGATTAAAGAAGAATTAGGTGGCTTCATCCATATGGTCACAGAGCATTTGCTACAGTAATATTGAGAACAGCAAAGTATAAAAGCCTTACGGATAGTATGCTGTAGTTTATGTTCAGTAACAAAGTACGTGCACACAGATACACACATGTATCCCTTAGATATGGCAGAAAATCTCTGCATGAACACTTGGAAACTAGAACCGGAGGCTGTTCCTGGGGAGATAAACTGGGTAGCTTGGGTGAAAGGATGGGGGAATTCATTTTTTAACACTTGTATTTGTCCCTTTCTGTAACTTGAATTTTACCTTCTCTGCCTACATTTATTCAAAGAGTACTTAAAAAAATTAAAACCTTGTATTCAAGTTCAATGTTTCTCTTTCATGCCCCAAATATACCTTGAACTTACTTGCATAAACTTTCTGCTTCAAGTACTCCTCCATTACTCAACTACCTACCTCTGTCTAACTAAATGCCACTTACTTTATAAATACTTCCTTAAGCTTCACAGTATTTTCATAGCAAGATACATATCTTTGCATACCTGTTTTGTACTGTTACTTGTATGCATTTTACTTCCCTTATTATCTGTAAGCTTTCGAAGGGAAGGACTATCTCAGTTATAGTTTTTCACAATGTTGTAACTCGAATAAACCAAAAATGAACAATAGGAAGTGTAAGGGACAGAGACAACAGGGAGCTAAAAAGGGCAGAGTCTGCTGAGTGCTTCCTTAGTGGTCCAGTTCTCTGGCCAGAAGAGAACTACTGAATGAATTAACAAAAAGGAAAGTCTTCCAACCACAGGCTGTGTGTGTGTGTGTGTGTTGTATGTTTAGGACTAGATCATGGTTCACAAAATGTACTTATTATTAAAGATGTGAACAACTTTCATGATTTCAAAATCGTATATTATTCTTTAGGCTACACGTTTCTCAAGGGTTTCACAAGAAAGGGAAAAGGACCACAAGGACTGTTTTGAGGACAACTAATGAAGAGATTATTATTCCAATTCAAAGGTCAGAAGTCCAATCACTTCTTAGATGTAATTTCTGTTCTCCACCTGACTTCTAAACATTTGCCTCTTTATCATCCCTTCTATGGACTTGGCCCCTCCACTTTACCCACAGCCTTATTTATTTATTTATTTATTTATTTTTGAAGATTTTATTTATTTATTTGACAGACAGAGATCACAAGCAGGCAGAGAGAGAGGAGGAAGCAGGCTCCCCACTGAGCAGAGAGCCCGATGCGATGTGGGGCTCGATCCCAGAATCCTGAGATCACAACCCAGGTGGAGGGCAGAGGCTTTAACCCACTGAGCCACCCAGGCGCCCCCACCCGCATCCTTAATAACAGGTTCTTCTCTGCTCTGCTCTTTGCATCACTGTGACTATTTTAAACAGTTGTGTGGTCACCTCCCCTGTTCTGTCTTCCACCTTAAGTTACAAACAGTCACCTTTATTTTAAAATTCTTACAGGTCATTTGACCTGCCTTTTTTTTTTTTTGCTTAACTTTTATTTTACACTGCACACGTAAAAAATCTTTCCCTCTTCCCCAAATATAACTTCATGTGATCACAGCCATGAAAAAAGGACACCCTAGGAATTTACATTTCAGCTCAGAAGTTAGGACATCAAAAAAAAAAAAAA
>RCUC01124917.1:0-22922 GCA_003697995.1 Taxidea taxus jeffersonii | reverse complement strand
GAGAACTGTGGTAGCGTCAATTTCTGTTGTTGCAAGCCCCCCAGTTTGTGGTCAGCTTGTACAGCCGCCAAGGAAACACACCCCTGGAGTCATCCATTAGCGCAAGAAACAGCAGCAGGGGTGGCGGGGGGGGGGGGGGGGGGAGGGGGGGGTAAGGTGCAGGAGGGCGGGGAGGGAGGAGTGAGAAAGAGGAACAGCCCGAAATCCTATCCTATGGCCAAGTTCCTGCCCTTCACAGAACACCCTCCGACGTGGTATTCTGTGAATATTTACAGATTCTACAGATTCTGTCCATCCAGAGTCCCCTTGGAGGAACAGTCACCCCAGCGGGACAGGGAGCTGAAATTCAAAACCAGGTAAATGATGACTACTATTAAAAGAAAGCAATGCATCAATGCCATGCTTTCTTCCTTGGATACCAGGCCCGGGCCGGCTGCCCTCCCTCGCGACCCCCTCGTTCCCTTGTTCCTCACACAGCGTGCGGACCTGCCACGGGGATGGGAGTCCCTGATCCACAGCGATTCAGAAGCAGAAGCTCAGGCGGCGGAGAAGGTTGGCTGAACTCCGTCACCAATGAAACCGAAGGGAGACAAGTGGGGGGGCACAGAACAGAAGGGAAGGAAATACTCTTAAGCATATTCGGAAAAAAAGCCCCGTGCCCTGAAGCCGGGCCCCTCGGGCCACTGTTCCACAGGCCACAGCACAGCCATGAACGTTTCACGGGATAATCTGGTTTGGCAGGAAGAGGTAACTGCGTTGATTCTGCTTTAACAAGCACACTGTTGGGGTGCCTGGGTGGCTCAGTCGTTAAGCGTTTGCCTTCGGCTCAAGTCACGATCCCCGGGTCCTGGGATCGAGCCCCACATCAGGCTCCTGCTCAGCAGGAAGCCTGCTTCTCCCTCTCCCTCTGCTTCTGTTCCCTCTCTCCCTGTGTCTCTCCCTGTCAAATAAATAAATAAAATCTAAAAAAAAAAAAAGCAGCATACTGTTCCCTTTGCCTGCCTGTCCCTGAAGTGGGCCCCAGCTGGTCCCCCAGTCCACAGGGAGTGAAACCACCCATGGGGTCCCAATGGCCGATATGGAACGAATGGCGCAGAAGGAGCTCGCTAAAGTGTGTGGGACGCACGGACACAGGAATGAAAGGATGCAGGGATGCATCAACGCATGGATGAACGCTAAAGTTTTGGAGAAACGTTGGAATTCTTCACCAGGCTCCTCCTCTTCTCTCTGCTGACTCTGCCTCAAGCTTGACTTCTCTCTTATAAAATTCCTGGGACCGTTTAACCATGGAAATAGCCATGACAGCACTAACTCCCTGGAGGGCAGATACCTGTGATACAGCGGATCAGGAAAAAATGCCAGAAATGCTGCCTGGTGTCCTAACTGCTTTTTTCTTTAAGTCGAAAATTATTGGCATGGACAGGAATCTACAAGGACAAAAGATCCACAAATAAAGGGACGCCTGGGTGGCTCAGTTGGTTAAGCGGCTGCCTTTGGCTCAGGTCATGATTCCAGCGTCCTGGGATCGAGTCCCGCATCGGGCTCCTTGCTCGGCGGGGAGCCTGCTTCTCCCTCCGCCTCTACCTGCCACTCCGTCTGCCTGTGCTCGCTCTCTCTCTCTCTATAACAAATAAATAAATAAAATCTTCAAAAAAAAAAAAAGATCCACAAATAAAGTGAGAAATTCTGGTGGTTGGCGGCGGGGGCAGCTGCCTGGGTGGCTCAGTCAGTTAAGCGCCTGCCTTCGGCTCAGGTCATGATTCTGGGGTCCTGGGATGGAGCCCCATGTCAGGCTCTCTGCTCAGTGGGGAGTCTGCTCCTCCCCCTCCCTCCACCTGCCGCTCCTCCTGCTTGTGCCTGCTCTCTCTCTCTCTCTAATAAATAAATAAACTGCAGCGGAGAGACCCCAAGGTGGCTCCCGTAATGGGAGCCTCCTGTAGTTTACACCCGGGTGCCATCCCCTCCCCCAGTCAGGGGGAGACCCACGACTGGCTTCCAACCAACAGAATATGGCAAAGGTGATGCACTGCCCTCCCCCACGCCAGTTCCCACAGCGCCCACACGCCCACTTCCATTCCCGTGGCACCCCGCAGGTCACCCCTTTTCGGCAGCAGCTGAGTCATGCCTCCTGCCTTGGAGCCTGGCTCTGCCGTGACCACACTTACGTCTATGTTTCCTCATATGTAAAACAGGGACAATAGTTTCCTCACAGCGTTGACACAAGGATTAAATAACGTAAGGTCTGGAAAGTGCTTACAACAGCGCCTGGCACACAGTAAGAGCTCCATAAATGTTTGTTATTTATGCATGACTTATGCACCTTCTGCCGTCCTGACGGCACTACAAAGTCCTCGAGGGCAGCGACAGTCTGCCTCATCCACCGCTGACCACAGCCTTGGACGTGGGGTGGATCAAGGGGTACTAATGACCATCTCCTGGGACCCTCCTAGCGACTCTGAGAACCAGAGTTAAAACGGGTTGAGAAATGTTCAATTCTTGCCCAGGACCCCTGAGGAAACAAGGGGTAAAACGAGATCATCTCACTCGCAGACCACGTTCTTTATATTTCTCTGCTGCCTTAAAGACAACTTGTAACAAAGTTAATTTGACACATACTTAAGGAGAAGCAGAAGTGTTAGCCTCCAGTACAGTAATTAGGCTTAAGTGGAAACAATTCACATAAATGAGCATAATTAGTGGTACGCAAACACGGTGGCCGCTCACACTTCTGGAAGCATTTGAGAGAAGGTGTGATTCTTTGGTGCAGGGAAGAGAATGAGAGGGGCGGGGGAAAAGTTTGCTTTTTTCCCCCCAGTCGGTGTTGAATGATGTGGCTTATGAGTGGCTCTGAGGGGATGGAAGGTTTGAAGTGTTTTGGGGGGGGAGATGCATTTGAGGGGACAGGACCGTCCTCAGCAGGTGCGGGCTTGGACCGCTGGCGCAGCTGGTGAGGGGCATTATGCCCGAGACCGAAAGGGAAGGGGCCCCAGGTGACCTCTGACTGGTCTGTGGTTCCTACCCTGGCTGATTCCACTTCTCCCTCCAAAGGCCAGCGCCGTCTCTCAGGGTCCTTCTGCATCCCACCGGGCACGCCTCATCTGGTTGTGCCCAGGGAGGGGCGATCAGGGCCAGAAGACAGCTGGGCAGCACCCGGGGTGAGTAACTTGCACACAGCTCCCTCTCTGAGCCAGCAACTTTCCCAGAAGATTATCAAGAACTGTTTCTCCACCTCTCCAGGTCGGAGGCAAGTGACGTTCATCACCTTCGGGGTCTGGTGACACTTTTGACAACCAACAGCCTTGCCGAGGTCCTGGAGGAGGGGCCGTGTCGATCGGGATGTGGATCCCATGGTCTAGGATTTGACACTGGCTTTGCCCCACCATTGGTAGTGGGTTTCATGGGTTATGAGGGCAGTAGTCGTATCCACTTTGAAATTTCAAGTCTATGTTAATGAATTTTATCATGACCCGATGTGAGAGCCTCAGAATAGGTTTAATGCCGGGATTAGGAATCGATTTGCTTCAAGCCAAGGCACCCCTGCCCCCCACCCTCCCACTGCCAAGACAACACTTGCTCCTCCAGGTGGACCCTCCCTTTCTTCCCAGGAGAGGTGAAGGGAATTGGGCATGTGTGCCCACCTGCAAGGGGTCTTGTGGGAAGTAGGGAGGAGTAAGCCACCACTACTCTCAGAAGGGGGCAAGCCAAGCATCAAATGACAGAGGTCAAGGTGAGGCCCCAGGGTGAGACTGGTCACCACTGTGGGCTCTGTGCACGGGAGCCCCCCACAACACACGGCCGTCTGTTGCCTCCTGTTCATAGCCAGCAACTTGGGGAGCAGGATGCATTTCGTCTGTATCAACCCAAGGCATTTTCCTCCATTTAATGATTTTTTAAAAAAGTAGGCTCCATACCCAGTGTGGACCCAACAAGGGGCTTGAACTCACCACCCTGAGATCAAGCCCTGAACTGAGATCAAGAGTCTGACGCTTAACTGACTGAGCCACCCAGGCGCCTCCATTTTACTCCATTTAGATATCTGCCGTCCTAGTTAGCAACAGCAATGAAAATGAAAGCCTCCTTTTTAGGAAGGGGCAGTTGAGAGGGATATTTGCAAAAATCAATCAAACAGCTCCAAAAACCTCACTAAGTACTATCAGTGCAGAGAAAGGCTCTTTTGATTTACCAACAGCACTGAATATCTGGGCAGGGAAAGCTCTGGATCTCCGTGGATGTCCTCTGGGAGGCCTCAGCTCCCAGGGCCCTGATCTATACGCGTTACCTCGGGTACTTACACCACGGGTCTCCGAAGGAGGTCCCGACCTAGTCAGCCTAGTTTGAGAGAAGAACCAAACCCAGGAAGGTGAAGTCCTGTTTGCAGATTTACACAGCTAGCAGTAGACAGAGGTGGGCCTGGACACCACATCCTTGACCAGAAAACCCTGAGCTTCGTGGGCACTGCAGACCCCCCCGGGAACCGAGGTGCTTAGGAATGGACAAAGCCAGTCCACACCCTGGCATCTGTGTCCGGCGTCTGCAGCCAGACCCAGAGGCCAGCCTCCAAATGCTTTCATTCCTAAGGACCCTTGAATCACTGAAGCTGAATTTCAAGTAGCCCGGGCTGGCCTCCCCCTGCAGCACTCACGCAAGCAGCGGTCACTGTCAGCCTACGAGATAAAGGCGCCGATTTCTATGGGTGTGTGTGACAGCGTCGGGGGCCAGCTCTCCTGCTGCTCCCCCTCGATCCCCCAGGGGCCTCCGCCGTTCAGCAGCCACAATCCAGCTCCTGTAACACACCTTGAAACATACTTTGTGCCTTCCTAATTCCATTAATGCCATCCCCTTAGATGTGACTCTTCCTTCTCTCCCAACTGCCTCGGAACCCTGGCTGCTCACCCAAGGTCAGACCCAGTCCCTTCTAAGGCCACAGAACTGTCAGGGCCCAGCCCTGTGAGCCCCTGAAATCCCACAGCACCGAGTACCCTATGACATCCCCCAGCTGGCCTTTCCACTCTGCATGCCCCACTCCTAAACACGCATGCAACTGTGAGCGCATTTACCCATCTAAGCATCCCACAAATATTATCCAATATCTGCCACATGCCAGGCACTGTTCTGTCCCTTCTCCTATCCATTCCCTCCCCATTCTCCAAGATGGCTGTTTTCCACCTTCTGATCTCCCCCAAACCTCCACCACCCAGACCCTCAGCAACCTCACCCAATCTCATGGCATCAGGGACCATCTTAGTCACACCGATGCCCCTGCCCGACCAATCTCCTACACTCCAGGTTCTGGCACCCAATACCATCTCCAGTTGGGTGTCCAACAAGGCAACACACTAGAGCCAAAATACAATTCCAGATCCCCATAAAACTCTACAGCTGCAGCCTGCTCCCCATCCCCCGCCCCCAATTAACGATTTACCTGTCTGCGTAAGCCACAGACAGTGGCATCATCTTGGCCTCGGTCTCCTCCAGTGTGTGCTATCTCCCCATGCGCACCCAGCAGTAGAGCCTGTTCGTGCTCCCTTCCAACCCTATGCCTCTACCCCGAGCTGCAGCCCAGTCCAAGGCCCTGAGGTTTCCAGCCCAAGGAACAGCCTCCAGCAGGGCTCCCTGCCACCCCTCTTGGCTGCAGATGGTCTTTACACAACAGCCAGAGTGATCGTTTTATTTATTTACTTTAAAGATTTTATTTATTTGATAGAGAGAGAAAGAGAGGCTCGATCCCAGGACCCTGAGATCACCAGGGTGATAGTTTTAAAACTCGAAGATTTCTAAGCCCCAGGGCACACAAAGAAAGCCCTAGATGGTCTGGCTCCTGCCTGACTTCACTCACCTCCAGCCTCGCTGGCTTTCTTGCCAATTTCTCACAAATGCACCAAACACGGAACCTCCGCAATCGTGACCCTTCCGCCCAAAGACCCTTCTCCTGGGCCGTTGAGGTTTCTCCCCAACGACCTAGCCCCTCCCTCCCCCATCAACACGAACAACCCCTTCTTGGCACACCCCACCTTCCTGCCCCTCCACGGCATTTATCACAACCTAAACGTTTCAAACGTTCATCGTGTCCAGGTACCACCTGTTTCCTCCAACAGAAGATTGGCTCCACAAAAGCAAAGATCTGCCTTTCGCTTCCACGCCATATTCCTAACGCCAATGCTGGCACAGAGCAAGGACTCAGTCCCTATCTGTTGAGGGAATGAATGAATGAGTCCCAGGAAGCTAGTTTCTCTTACAACCTACGTCTGATCTCCTGTGACCGGAGGTTGGGCAGCCACAACCAGGGGCAGCATTCCCTGCATTGAATGTCTGTACTTTCATCTTCCTCCACCTCCCAGCCCAGGACAAAGGCAGGTGCAGGGCCAGGACAGCAAACAGCTCACAGATGGGAAGTATTATCTTCCATGCTGTGATAGAAGGACCCGGGGACTTTTGGTTCGAGATGTGCACCAAAGGCACGGGGTAAGGAGTGAAAGTGCAGTCTCGTGGCTGCACATCTGTTAACCAGGGCATCCTTGAGGACAGACAGACAGCAGATTGGGCAGCGCAAAGCAGGCCAGTCCTGGCCAGTCCTCAAGTTTGGGAAGCTCGGGAGACAGGCCACCAACCCAGATGTCAATGGGCCCCCAAGGTCCCAGCTGATGCTGCCCCATCAACCCTCTGCCCCTGGACAGACCCCCAAGGAGAATGTTGGCAAGTGCAGGAGCCTCGCCCCTGTCCGGCCACCCATCCTGCCCAGCGCACCAGCTCAACCACCACTGCACGGCCCTTACGGCACAGGCTGGGATGCCGAGATCAGGGGAGTGGCCCTTTGTCCCAAAGGCATCTCAGACCCGGGGGCAGAGGCAGAACTGGCCGCACACACAGTGAGCCATTCTGCCCCCGTGTTGTGGCTCTCAGCATCAGCTGAAGGGGTCCAGGAAGCCCAGCCACTCCTTGCAGCAGGAGACCAGTGTGAACGTCCTGGAAGGCGTAGGCCCTGGGTCTTTACTGCATAGCCATGCCGCTCCCTCACCCGCTGAGATACTGAAGGCGCAGGAGCATGGGCCCTGTCCCAGCTACCAGGCCACAGCCACCTAACCTGGGGCAGGGGTCCTCCACACGGCCATTTCCTGATCTCGTCGCCATCCTGACCTGCAGCTCCCAGCCCAACCCATTCTGGCCACTAGGCCTTGGAGAGGAGAAGGGCTCCTGTTCCCCTTGGGGACAGGAAGGCTGAAACTCCTTCTCCTGTTCCTCTCTTTCAAAGGTGCGCTGGCCCCCTGGACCCCGGGGGTAAAACGCTACGGTAGTGACCACAGGACGTTTCATAGCTGCTGAGATCTGTCAGGGGCGCCGTGAGCAGCCAGCCAGGCTGCCTCAGTGCCCCCGCTTTCAGGAAACAGAGGTATTTGCTCCCATCGTAGGTGGGGAAGCAGCGCCGGCCAAGCCAGAGGCCACATGTCCACCCCCGGACTAGGGAGCCCTCCACCACGGAGAGTGAGGAAGAAAGAAATCACCAGCCACGCAAAACGCAGAAAAGGAATCCTTTCTCTCCGGAGATTATGAAATCAAAGAGCATTTTGTTGCTTCTTGGAAATTTTTCTCCTTCTGACTCGGAGGCCACACAACTCAACAGCGTTCCCCTTCTTATGGCTGAGTAAGTTCCTGCCTCCCTCCTCAGGAACTCTCCAACAGACTGAGAACACAAGCCCTTACCTGCGCTCACGTGGGACGGGGCGACCCGTCGCGCGGGCTTCCAGCCCCTTCCTCCGGGCTCGGCGGCAGGGCTCCCGCAAAGTCGCGAAATCCCCGCGGATCTGCGCGGTCACGGAGGGAAGCAGCCCGGCTCTGAACAAGCCCAGGCAAGCCCAGGCAGAGCCCGCTTCTGGGTCCTCCTCCGGCGCGCGCCACCCGGCCCCGGGGCGGGGGACACGGCCCTCCAGCTCGAGACCCCCCCCCCCGCCGGCGTCGGCTCGCCCCAGACGGGTGGGGCGCCGGCCTGTCCGGCACCTGGGGAGGGCAGGGCCAGGTGGCGAAAGGAGCGGCGCTGGGGGCGGCGCCAGCCTGCGCGGGCTTCGGGGCGGGGGCGCTGCCTGCGCCCGGGTCACGTCGGGGGTGGGGGGTGCGCGCCGCCCCGGGCCGCGGCGGGGCGCCCCGGAGGGAGACGGCGCGCGCTCGGCCGGGCGGGGGGGGGCCGGTCCGCCTAGCGCGGGGCCCCGGGCGCGCCTCCCGGAGCCCACGTCCCGGCTCCCGGCCATTGCCACCCTTCCGGGGCCCCTCGCCCCTCCGTGGCGGGCCCGAAGCCCGGGCGGGCCGGGGGCCCTGGGAGAAAGACAGAAACCGCGGAGCGCTCGCCGCGATGCCCACCGGCGCGGCCTCTCCCCGGGAACAGGGAAGAAGGCACCACGTCGCGCCCCGGGCGCGGGCGCAGGAGGTGTCCCGGGTCTGGATCTGTCGTCGCCGACGCTGCCCGCCGGGAGAGCTCCGAGGTCCCACGCAGCCCCGGATTTAAGGAGACGGGAAAGGGCTTCCAGTGCCGGGACCCGGCTCCCCGCCGCAAGCCACCGCCCGCCGGCCCGGCGCCCCGCCCCGCTCACCGCGCCCCCAAGTTCCGGCGCTGCGGGCCGCTGGGGGGCCTGGGTACTGCGCTGCCCCGGGAGCAGGAGGCGCTCGGAGCCGAGGGCGCGGGGCAGGGCGCAGGCCTCCCGCACCCGCCTTCCGGGCTCGGGGGGACGGAGTGGCGGGGAGGAGCCGGGCCGCCCGCAAGGTGCGCGCCTCCCATTTCTCGCTGTTTCCACGCTGCCTCCCCCCACGCCGGGGTTGGTGGGGACGCACGTGCAGAGGCGCATCCAAAGACTCCCCTTCCTCTCTCCGCTGTGGGGAAGCGGATCGCCGGCCACTACCCCGCTCCAACCATCTTAGATCCCACTCAGTCCCACCTGGTCGGGACCTCGGAACCTTGAGCCAGGCAGCCCGGGGGCTCCCTCTGCAAGTGTTTCTGCCCTGGGGGTTGTTGCGGGACGGACTGAGAAGCAAACCGTCCTCGCAGACCCACACAACGCTCACGGGACTCCGCGCGATGCACCTGTGACCTACCTAGTCAGCTCCCTTCTCTTCCACGCGGACAAAACTGGAGGTCGGGGTCCTGTTGATTTGGTGACGCCTTGGCCCCCTGATGCGACAGCTGAAGCTCATTCGTCTGTACTGAGGAGAAAACGTCCCTTGTGGGGGCAACAGGAAAGCGGCTGCTGCCCAGGTGGGTAATCACATCTGGGCACACTGGGGAGCAAGTGGGGGCCAGGTGTGAGCTGCTTCCATCTGATGGATGAGGATCCTGAGGCTCAGAGATTAGTCCGTGTGGAGCCCAATGTCTCCCAGACTTTTCCAGGGATTCTAGAACAGTCCTAGAAGAGGAAAGAGCCAGCCAGCAGGTGAGAATGCCCAGGTGCAGGAGGCTGGCTGCAGGTCAGGCTGACCTTTCCCCACACCAGCAGCAGGAAAGGGGACAGCCCCCACCCCCACCCCTAGCCATGGCCATCACCATGGGGCAAACAGGGTGAAGACGGCCTTCCCAGTCTCAGGAAGCCTCAGGAAAGTCTCAGGAAGATTCAAATGTGGCCAGTGGCTCTGGAGGTAGCACATCGTGATGGAAAGGAAAAGTGGGTTCTGCTCCTGGTTTGCCAATGACCTTGAGCAATCATAACAGCTCATTTGCCTTGAGTGCTCTCAGTGCGCCGGGCGTCATCGTGAGCCCTTCCTCAGGCAGTGTTGTTCAGTCTTCAGACAGTCTTGAGATGGGTACCAGTACTGCCCCCATTTCCAGGTGAGGACGGCTAGAAGGCTAAACCTTCGCCACCCTCACAAGGAGGACTGTGGGCCAGAACTAGGGCCCCAGGTGTGCCTTTGAGACCCCCAGCCTCACTCCTGAAGCCCCTGTGATTTTGCCTCAATTTTGCAAATTGCTTAGCCTCTCCAAGCCTTGGTGTCCTTGTGCACACAGACAGCATCAGGTTCACAGTGAGGGTTCAGTAAATCCTGTGGGACCTCTGCCCCTTGGGGCAGTTGGATACAAAGCACTAGAAAGTGCCTGTACACCGCCACGCTTTGGGGCACCCCAGCTCATGTAAGGGACCTCTGGGGAGTGCCAGGCCCTGGGGGTGCATTAGCTCTCGGCTCTATGCCTACAGACACCTGCGAGTGTGCTGTCTGAGAGCCTCTGCCCTCATTTGCCCTGTCTCTTCTTGCTTTCCTTGAAGAGCCACTGAAAGGCCTTGACCTGGGCAGCCGATAGGTGAATGAATTCCCTTTGGAGACACCAAGTTCCGGCAACTAAAGAATTAGATTCTTATGCACTTTTTCATCCAGAGAGGCCAAATCATATCCAGGCCTTACTTTTTTTTTTTTTTTTTTCTGTTCAGCCTTTTTGTATAAGCAAGAACTGTTTTACAAAGTAGGTGCCCAAGACTATCTCACCTGTCCCCAGCCCCACCAGGCTCAAGGACGCCGAGCCTGTCTGTATTTCCTTAGGACCCATCCAGTACCCAGACATACACATACGCTAACTTACGGAGAGGAGGGGCTACGGAAGTAGCATGGGCAAGCTTCGACGTAAGCCCCCAGCTGCGTAGAATCCGCATCCCCAGATGTGGCTGTGAAACGAGGTGCCCAGAGTCCTCTAGGCCTGAAATGTAATCACAGATGCCCAAGGAGTCCCACTCTCCAGCCAGCCCATCGATCAGTCTTGTCCCAAACTGTGATTTTTAAAAAAGGGGGGAGGATAACAATGTCCTGGGGTTAGAGCATGGTGATGGGTGCACAGTTGAGGGAATACACTAAAACCCACTGAACAGCACCCTTTTAAGTGTTAAAATTTATGGCAAGTCAGTTATATCTCAGCAGAAAAAGAAAAAGGAGCCATCGTTCTTCCTTACTGGCTAGAATAGCGGGGCAAGAACCCAGCCGGTCATCTGAAAGTCCTCGTACCCCGATATTCACTAACTGCTAACTCCCCAACTTAGAAGATGTCATCCAGGTTGTGGGTAGCGCAGGAGTGTCAGGCTGGGCTATGCCAGGGCCCTGGCTATGACTGTCTCAGGGGCAGGTGGCCAGGAGGCTGGGGCAGCCCGTCTGTTAGGCTCTCTAAGACAGGCTGAGAGGGACACAGAGTCCCAGACTGGGCCCCGCAGAAGAAAGAGTTCTCGTGGGAGAAGGGCTTTCCTCACCGCAGCCCCGCCATCAGAGAGCAGGGGGTCTGCGTGTGCCCGCATGGCCTGTCGGGTGCCCCGGGGAGCCCGCCTAGCGCCCAGAGCCCTGTGTCAGCAAGCACAAATTTCCAGGCCCCGTCTCTGAATAAGGAAGCCCAGCTTGACGGGTTGGGTTGATGAAGAAATCACCACTGGATTAAAAATAGCAAATAAATGTAAGAAGTTAAAATGCTGTACAAAGGGGAGAATTACTTTGAAATGTTTACTCATTGCTGTGCTGACGGGGCCTTTCAACTAAACAGTTTTAAGTTCTGTTTATTTTCCAGTTCCTAAAGTCACCCTTTGGCTTATGCTTCAAATCAACCTATTTTGTCACTGAAGACAGAGAGAGGTCAGGTTATTCATAGGAGGTATCTATCTATGGGTTGACTGATCGATCCATAGGTATTTAATATATTTGCTTACATATATACATTATTAACTACCGTTTATTGGGTCCTTATTATATATGTTATACCCTGCTATGTGTTTTATAGACTTAATCTCACTTGACCCCCCACAGCTCTATGAGAGCCTTGATGCCCATCCTACAGGTGATAAACTGAGGCTTACAGAAGCTTCCATCCCACATCCTTGTTTAAGGTCTTACGGCTTCAAAGCGACAGACCTGGGGCACCTGGGTGGCTCAGTTGGTTAAGTGTCTGACTCTTGATTTCTGCTCAGATCTTCTTTTTTTCTTTTCCCCCAGCTCAGGTCCTGATCTTAGAGTTGTGAGATCGAGCCCCATGTCGGGTTCTTGTGTTCAGTGAAGAGACTGCTTGAGATTCTCCTTCTCCCTCTAAATAAATAAATAAATAAACAAATAAATAAAATCTTAAAAAAAAGAAAATAGTGACAGACCTGGGATTTGGACCCTTGCTGAACCCCAAGGGCAGAGTAAGCCTCGGAACCCAGGGGCACCGTTTAACAAAGGCTGTAGGGACGGGGGCGGGGGGAATCCCCTCCATTTTTATTGGAGTGGAAACTCCCCAAAGCTGAGTGCAGAGAAGTGAGACTTGCCCCACCCACAGTCTCATAAATATGCAGAACTGGTATCTCCCATTGCTCTAACTCCAAGAGGAAAATTTCAGTTTCTGTCCTAAGGATCCTCCCCACTCTCCCCTCCCCACTCTCCCCTCCCCAAAGAACCCTGGGAGCGGCAGCTCACCCCAAGGCTGCCAGTGCTGCTTGCTGCCCCCATCATCCCTCTGGAACAGACCCAGGACCGCCAGCCTGAGGGCTGCTGGTTTCCCCAGATACCGTTGGGCAAGGTGATGGAGGAGGAAGATCCATGTCCTAGACAGGGCTGGCCTACTGCCCTCGATGGCTCTTTGGAGACACGAAGTCTGGCCAGTCCACACTGGATTATTTAACAAAAACTTGCACTGGGTCTCCCTCGGCCGAGCTCGGGTTCAAGTGTTTTACAGAAATGACCTTGTTTAATCCTCATTAAAAACACTAGACTTGAATCATTCCCATCTTACAGATAAAGAAACCGAGGCACGGAGGGGTTAGAAATCTCCCCAAAGTCATGCTGCTAGTTTGGGATGTGAGCCCAGGCAGTCTGGCTCCAGAATCAGCTGCAAGCCCCTGTTAGTGATGCCATAGCCTCCTGGGTATCGGGGTGCAATCTTCCCACTTCTCTAGGACTTCCAGCTGCTTAGGTGGGCTTCAGGTGACTCATTCCCCACACACTTTTGAGGTGTGTTCCTCCCTGTTGGCTGACCTCATCAGAGCCATCCTGGTCCATCTCAGAGAGTGGAAAGGTCTAGACTCTACCCTCTCCTTCCCCAAGGCTTCCTGGCCCACAGCAAGCTTCCAGGCTCCTTTCCAACCTCCACTGCAGGGGGGCCTCACAGCTCTCCATGGCTACAGCCCTTCTTCAGCCAGAAGTTTCTGGTCTTAGCCTGTCCCCAGAAGCCAATTAGTGTCAAAGGGACCCTTGGGCGTCTCCTCCCAATTCAAGACTTCTCCAAGATGGCTTCATGACTCCCCTGTAAGAAATATGAACAGCAGGGCGCCTGGGTGGCTCAGTGGGTTAAAGCCTCTGCCTTCGGCTCAGATCATGATCCCAGGGTCCTGGGATCGAGCCCCACATCGGGCTCTCTGCTCAGTGGGGAGCCTCCTTCCTCCTCTCTCTGACTGCCTCTCTGCCTACTTGAGATCTCTCTCTGTCAAATAAATAAATAAAATCTTTAAAAAAAAAAAAGAAAAGAAATATGAACAGCACACAACATTGAAAGGACCATTTCTCTGGTTAAACAAACCAGCTGCCACCCCATAGCATATATGATAACACACAGTACATAAGGTATACATACATGTCTTATTATATAATATACATGGGGCACCTGGCTGGCTCAGTCAGTAGAGCAGGAGACTCTTGATCTCGGGGTCATGCGTTTGAGCCCCACATTGGGTGTGGAGCCTACTTAAAAAAAAATAAAAGGGGCACCTGCACCTGGGTGGCTCATTCAGTTAAGGGTTTGCCTTCAGCTCAGGTCATGATCTTAAGGTCCTGGGATGGAGCCCTGTGTTGGGCTCCCTGCTCACTGGGGAGTCTGCTTCTCCCTCTGCCCCTCCCCTTGTTCATGTTCTCTCTCCCAAATAAATAAATAAAATCTTGAAATAAGGGACACCTGGCTGGCTCAGTTGTTAAGCATCTGCCTTCGGCTCAGGTCATGATCCCAGGGTCCTGGGATTGAGCCCTGCATCGGGCTCCCTGCTCAGCAGGAAGCCCACTTCTCCCTCTGCCACTCCCCCTGCTTGTGTTCCCTCTCTCGTTGTGTGTGTGTCTCTCTCTCTGTGTCAAATAAATAATCTTTTTAAAAAATCTTAAAATAAGGATAATATATTTATTATTATCGTTACGTAGTACTATCTATTGCTGCAAATTGATGGTTCATCACCCCTTGGGGGCTAGCTAATCCTTTGAGAATCTGATGAAATTTATGAACCCTTTCCAAGGAAAAAAACCAACAAGTCACCTCACACAAAATTTTACCTACAATTTCAGCAGCCCTCGGCTTCCTCCTCTCTACCGCTTCCTCCCCTCAAACTTAAAAAGTTGAAAGTATTAAGGTGCTGTCCAGTAGAACTGTCCGTGGTCGTGGGAAAGTCCCACATCTCTGCCGTCCACTGCAGCAGCCACCAGCCTCGCGTGACCACCGGAATTAATCAAACAAGAGGTAACACTCAGTCCCTCTGAGCAGAAGCACGTGGCCAATGGCTGCCATCTTGGACAGCCCAGGTCTCAAGCCCATCCTGAAGAAAGCTGGAGCATCAGGAAATGGCCCAGCTGGGCCGCATCACGGGTTGGCTTGCTGTCACTGGCTTACGTTGGGACCTTGGGTGAAAGAGCCCAAGCACGTGGGGCCCGGCTCCCTACGCTTCCTCTGAGACACCGTTGATTACATGGAGCATAATACGTATCAGAAGGAGTCTCCGTGATGATCCACTTTTGGGGTCTGGCATCCCCAAATGTGACATGGTAAGGCGACTTTTCTTTGGTCACTAAATTTCAGTTCTTCGAATTAGCTGAAGGCGGATGGCCTTTCCATATCAAGGCAGCCAGTGCGTTCTGATTATAAGGCAGCTGTCTGAATACGCGGACAGGGACGGTGTTTCAAAGGTAGTAGGGTGACTGAGTTTGCAGAGTATTTTGCAAGGTCTGATGGGTCCCTGGTGCTGGGCGGCAGGGTCTGCGAGCCGGCAGCTCCCACTAGGACCAGAAATAGAGGTGGTCGGCCCCACAGACTAACGGGCTGAAACCTGTCTCTCTGCAGTCCCTGTAGACAAGAGGACAAGTTCTCGGGCTCTGCAGCTGCGACTGTCCCTACTGAGACCAAGGGCAGAAGGGACTGTCTTCTCTTGAGCCTGTGACATCCTCACTCCATGAGCCTGCATCTGACAGAGTCCCTTTCTTGCCAGCTGGGTCTAGGGAGGCGACCCTGAAGCTTGCTTCTTTCCACTCATCCCTCATCAATGTCACAGATGACCCTTGTGCTGCTCAATCTCATGGTGGCCCCTTCCAAGTCCCCATCTTATTTGACCGATCAGCATCACCTGACAGAGTTCATCCCTCCCTGATCCTGGAAACGCTTTCTCCCTTTCCGTTTGGATTTTTGGGTGCCACTCTCTTGGTTCTCACCTACTTCGCTGATCACTCTTCACTTTCTTCTGCTGATCCCGCCTCTGAACCCCATCCTCTTTCTGTCAGGGGACCCCAGGACTCAGTGCACCTACACTCCTTCCCTGAGTGATTTCATCCAGCCTCGTGGCTCATCAGTCTCATCTGTATGCTGCTTGCAAACTATTATCCGCAGCCATGAGCTTTCTGCTGACCCCCCGGCTCTGAGAGCCAACAGCCAATTCAAAGTCTCATAGGTGCACAGTAGGAATCTGAAAACGGGACGCATCCCAAACTGAAGTCCTAACCACACCTGACCCTCCCCTAGGCTGCTTCTCCAAAGTCTCCCCCTCTTCTCCACACATGGGAACCCCATGCTTCCAGCGGGGAACCCCATGTTTTCAACGCTCTGGCAAAAACCCTTGCAGTCCATCCTTGACCCCTGCCTCTCTTCCCCCAGCATCCAGTCTGTCAGCAAAGCCTGCTGGTTCCACGTTCAACCAACTTGCTGGTCATCACTCGCACCCTGCCCAAGCCACTGTCGTGCTCTTGCCTGGGTGACGGTCACAGCTTCCTACCTGGTTTTACTGGGCCCTCACTCCCTAAAGCCCATCCTCAGCACCACATCCAGAAGTGACCTATTTCGAATGAAATCTAGTCACATCTCTCCTCCGCTCCAAAGTGGTTCCTCACCTTGCTCAGAGTCAAAGCCAAAGTCCCTTCTGTGGCCGAAGAAATTCAAATGAACTTGGACCCAGCTGACTCCCAACTGCACGGCTTCCTGCTCTCCCACTCACTTACTCTGTTTGAGCCACACCTGCCTCCTCGCTGGTCTTGGAACACACTGAGAAGTCCTCTCCCCTGCCCAGGAGGCCAGAGGAACCAGATGAGGGCCCTGAGGCCAACCTTGTCACCACCTTCATCATCACGAATGAGAACCAGAGGCTGTAGCCCGTTAGCCCGTGTCAGTCCTGGTTCTCCAGAGAGACCTTAGAGGTGACAGTACTAAGGAGAACGCTGGGCTGTGGTTACAACATTCATCTCTTACAGCCAGAGGACGGTGGAGGGACAAAGTGGCAATTCTCTCCTCATTCAGAAAATAGTAACATGAACCCTTTATTTCTGATGCAGATAACATTATTCTACTGATTAATCAAAAAGGAGAAGAAGAGGAGGAGGAGGAGAAAGAAGAGGAGGAGGAGGATGACAACGGACCACAAGTCGGAAGGAAATGTGGATCATTCCATAGGAGAAGGAGTCATCCCAACCCGTTCAAGGGTGGGGGAGAGAATCCCACACCTGCGCCTTGACAAGGACCGGGCATAGGCGGGGGCCTCCTGAAACAAGGCAGCTGGTGAAAAGGCTCGGGCGTTGATGGAACGGGCTGCCCAGCAAGGGTAAGTCTACTCTAATGAATGACAGCGCAACAGAAAGCCAGAAGGAAAGTCACCCACGTCTCAGGACATATAAGTATTTCCCACCTGAGGACCATGGGGTGGCTCCCACGAATGACACCAGTCATTGCCCTTAACAGAGTCCCCTTCTCTGGACTCAGCCACACCAACACCCATCCTCAGTCCTTTGGCAGATCCTACCAAGTTCAAGTGTTTGCGGTCATGGCCGCCACCAGCATAGTTAGCTGTGGATCAGACTCACTCCGGGCTTTCTATAAATAGGCAGAAGGCTTAGCACAGCCCTCCGAAGACTTGTGTTCGGCAAGCATTTGGACTTCTGAGGGGAAGAGATAAGGGCACTCACCGGACTTCTTTCAGAGCTGTGTCTCTCCACTTGCCCGGAAGGAATGCCCTGGGAGAGCAGTTGGCCTTCAGGGACCTAGAGAAGCAAAGAAGTTATGAAGACCAAACCAACGGCAGCCTGTGCGTACCAGACCCAAGTGCGCCTCGCAGGCCTTCTCTCCCAAGGCTGATTTTGCCAGGAGGAGCTTCTCCCTTGAGCTAAGGCACTGCAGTCCGCAGGAAATGTCTGAGAGTGCGTGTGCCTTCCAGAGACCTATGTGCAGTGGTGTCCCCAACAGAATTTGCAGACTTCTAAGATTGGAGAGAGAGAGAGAGACAGAGATGGGTCAGACCTAACATAAGCATGGACTTCAGGCCACCAGGCTGAACAGAGCACCAGATCAAGGCTCCATGGTGACCTGGTTCCCTTTGGGGTAGGCTAATGGGGTAAAGGCAGTGAAGGGGGGCATCAAAGGCAAGCTTGGCCCATTTCCCAATTTTATCATGAGCCAGCCCTACCTGACTCCCCCTGTTTAGAAGAAAAACCAAATTAGTACTCAAAAACAAAACAAAACAACAACAACAACAAAAAACAAACACTGGAGCCTTGTTTATCCCTATTGTGAAATAAGCACATTTATGACACGGAAGGAAGCCTGATAGCTCCGAGACCTTGAATGGGCTATTTGCAATACGTGGGCTGCAGGGCAAGGTGACCTTTAGACCACAGAGTGGCAATGCGTTGCATGTGGCCTGGCCTTTCAGAGGACATGAGACACCAGACACTTCCATGTTGTAGGGGACCTGGGAGGTTGCAAAAGGAAGAAATGTCAAAATAGGGTTAAAAAAATGGGTATGTCAAACAATTAATGTTTTGTTTTATTTTTTATTTTGATTTTTTAAAAAAGATTTTATTTATTTCTTTGACACAGAGAGAGAGAGACAGCGAGAGAGAGAGGGGACACAAGGGAGAGGAGAGGGAGAGGGAGAAGCAGGCCTCCAGCTGAACAGAGAACCTCATGCAAGGACTCGATCCCAGGACCCTGGGATCATGACCTGAACTGAAGGCAGATGCCCAATGACTGAGCCACCCAGGAGCCCCGAACCATTTAATAGTTTAAAACAGAGTGGTTTTAACTGCACCCCTCGCCTCCAATACAAGAAAACTGTGCTGTTTACAAGGACTGATAGAAAAAGTCTGAAGGGGGCACCCGGGTGGCTCAGTTGTTAAGCGTCTGCCTTCAGCTCAGGTCATGATCCTGGGGTCCTGGGATTGAGTCCCTCATTGGGCTCCCTGCTCAGCAGGGAACGTGTTTCTCCCTCTGCCTCTCCCCTGCTTGTTCTGCCTCTCTCTCTCTCAAATAAATAAACAAAATTTTAAAAAGAAGTCCGTAGTTTTTTTTTGAACGTGGAGCCCTGGCCAAATGCCCCACCCTGAGCAGACAGACCCCAGAGCAAGATCCCCCAAGAAAGCAAGCCACGGGCATTAACCCACGTGCTGGAATCTGAGCCCCAGGGTTGGACAGGTCCACTAGCTCTGCTTCTGAACTCAAGTGGTCTGTCACACCGGTGCAATGTCTGAGTGTCCACTCCTAACCAGGACTTGGTTCTGGGAGGAGAAGGCAGACACAGAACTGTCAACTCTGTCACTAAAAAGCGCCTCTATCCCTTGGCGCTTTGCCACCATATTGTCATACAGTGAAATTGCTATTGGTTTTTAAAGGCAGGGACTATACCTTATTCTGTTTGGACCTATTCATAGCCCCAGTTCTTACGTCAGTGGATGCCTAATAAATTCTTGTTGGGTTGAGTCATATTATTGAGAAAGTCTGATCAAGAATCCCTTGGATTCAAGATACACAGCACTCCTCCCTTATCTGCAGGCGATGCGTTGTAAGACCCCCAGTGCGTGCACGAAACCGTGGGCAACCCTGAATACCCCATGTTTTTTCCTGTGCGTGTGCACCCGACTTAATGTTTAATTTATAAATTAGGCACAGTCACAACTAAGAATAAAGTAGAGCAATTACGAGAACAAAAACGGAATGAAAGTTATGTGAATGTGGTCTCTCTCTGTCTCTATCTTAGTGCACTGTATTCATCCTTCTTGTGACCGTGAGACGATAAAATGCCTACGTGATGAGATGAAGGTAGGGGCATGACAAGGCGCTGGGCGTAGCCTCAGGCTACTATTGATGCTCTGACGACCTCGGGAGATGGATCTTTTGCTTGGGGACCTCGACTGACAGTGGGAAGCCACGGAGGGCAAAACCGTGGATAAGGGGAAACACGGTAATAATTGCACACTGCCAGAGAGTCACAAAGCTACCCATGGCCTCTTGATGCCATCTGAGACCACCCTCGTCAAATTGCATGGTCAACTGTCCCCATCTCGGTCCTGTTGGCACAAACACCACCGATGCCCTAATGAGAGGCCGGGCGGCTCCCCTGCTGTGCGGCCATTCTCTCCGTAGGCACGTGCGCTGCCCATGTAAGCATCTAGGACAGTCTCAGGCTTGCCCTCAGCTGGAGAACAGAGAAGCTCCCACATTAAATGTGAAAACGTGCCATCTGCACAACCTGCTGTGTCCCAGAGAAGAGAGGTTATCTCGTGGCTTGGGAAAACGAACCGCCTTCCATAGAACTTTGCTAATTCGCCTCTAAGCAGCTGAAGGTCATCGGGACACAGCGTTTTAGTTTCAGGGGCTTTCAGATTGGGCCGACTCGCGACACCATCTCAGCAGCGAACAAGTGGAACCCCAGGGAGGACACGAAAGTGAGCTGAGACTCGGAAGAGAAGCCCCCAGACAAGTGACAGGAAGGCGGGTCATCGGGAAGGGCTGCTGGGATGAGAGCAAGCGAACCCAGTGGCTGATCCATGTGGACCCCTGTCTGGGCTTGCTGCTGGCCTTCTGTAACTTCCGCAAGCAGGGGTGGGCACAAGTCCTGCCCGGAAGCCCAAGGGTGGCCTGAAGATCTTGCGGGAGGACCGGGATGCTCGGTTTAGGGTTGCTGCTGGGCAGTCCCATCTGTCCTCTGCCACCCCATTCGAGGATGGCCAGCCCTCCCTTCTTGTTTTAGGTGAAACAGAATCCTGAACGATTCTGTTGTTAGACCGCGTGGAATGAAACAAAACCAAAATCCCCGCTCCGCAGCCCGCCAGCCCCGCAGGGAGCCGCGAGCCGCTGGGCTCCCTTCCCGCGTCCTCGGGCGCCCTCTGCTGGAGGAAGCCCGAGTTACAGCTCCCGTAACAGCCCCCGGACTTGAGAGGCCAGATTTGCAGGAATTGAGAAAGAGATGCAACTCTGCCCAAGCTCCCCCGCCCCGCCCGCCCCGGCACTTCACCCCGTGAGAACTGCAAACCGGGGGGGGGCTGTAAATCCGCTCAAAGGCAGCATCCAGGTCCCAGGGCAGAACTACTGATGGCCAGTAAGCTTTGCCCATGGTCCTCAGGAGCTCAGATCTGTGCTGCCTCCCGGTCCCCACTTTCCTTACCTTGTCCTATTTCCCCAGACTTGGGGTGAGTCCAGGGCTGATGATTTCATCCTCATCCCACATGCCAGGTCCAAGCATGTCCCAGGGACTCCCAGGTCTGCCCAGAGCCTCCGGTGTCCTTGGGCAAGTCGAGTGATCTCTGGGGCTCCCTGTCCTCATCTCAGAGCCTGGAGCTTGGACCAGATGATTTCTAAGTATCTTCCGCTTCCGAGGTTCAAGTTTATGTGCACAAAAGGGAAAACAGGTTCTGATCCTTAATCAGATTTGCAGTGAGTGGTAATGCCAGAGAAACTGCTGACTCCACACTGGGTGGAAAGCCCAGGATGATCAGTGGGACAGCCATGGGGTTGGGGTCTGGCCCGTTAGCCCCAGGATCCCAGCAGCACCGTGGAGCCTTTTCCTGCCTCCCTGGTACTCCCTGCCTTCAGGATTCTAGGGTTGCTGCCTTGCCAGGTGGACACCACCAGCATCCCGTTTCCCGTGGAAACCCAGTCCCTCCATTCGCTTTCATGACCTTTTCCTCAGACCTAGACCCTGGAGGAGCCGCAGGGACTCACCGGGCCAGTTTGCTCCGCCTGGAAGGTGCAGGCAATCCCCTGGAGAACCACCTGTCCCCGTGTCCTTGGCAGGAGGACTGGCAGCCGCAGTGCCCCAGGCTGAGCAGGGCTCCTCATGGCAGTTCTGGGACAGCCATGGGCCTGGACAGGCCCCCCAAACTGCTGACATCGGCACAGAGCCGGCTCTGTAGCCCCTGACCCCTGCCATCTCCTCCTCTCCCTCTCCCATCTGCCTCCTCCTCCCAGTGCAAGGCAGGCTCCAGGGGCAGCCTCCGGAGAGGGGGCGGCACTGAAGAGTGGTGTCTACCAGCCCCGGGGCTCTTCTTGTGGAAGTCCAGGGTCCGGGACGTGAGAGACACCGGTCTCTGAACTGTCTCAGAACCACGAACAGCCCCCAAAGAGCAGGCTCCCGTACGCAGCGTGACATCACTTCCCATCTTGCCAAGCAATGGGGCGTCTGCCAGGAACAGGCCCCTGGGGACGAGGAGAGCAGCACTTTGATGCTGCTGGCGTAAAGGACGACCTGCCCCAGAGGTTGCTATTTCGGGCAGAAGGTGCAGCCTAAACCCCCTGGGGCTGCCCTCTTTGAGCCCCAGACCCCTGGCTCCTGCCACCTAAGGGCCTCCATCACCCAGGAGGGCCAGCAGCTCCGGGGCCTCACCCACACCGGCTGGCTTGGCTTCCCTCTGCAGGGGAAGCTGGACTTCCTCCGCGTCCAACTTTAACCTTCGGCTCCTCACTCCATGACACCGGGGAGAAAACCCTTCTCCCACTGTCTCCAGGCCTCAGTCTGCCTCCACAAGCTTTTCCAGAAATCCTGAGTGGGAGCATTCGAGAATGTGGTCCGAGAAAGTCCCTCTGCTCACACCCAAGAAGATGCCTGAGTTGGGAATCCTTTTCTTACCCCCGAACTGGAAAGGCAGCCTTGCTTTCCAGACCAGAGTCCGCGATTCGGAGCAGGAGGTCCAAAGCCAGGGTCTGGGTCACAGCTCCCCCGGCTCCTCTCAAAGCCTTCTCCCTCCTAATCCTTCCGAGGCATCATCGCAGGCTCTTCCTTGGAGGTTTCCGAATCATGCCCCCCACTGGGTGCGTGCTCAGGATCCAAGCGCCTGTGGAGATGGCTGGTTCCAGGATGCGGGGAGCCCATCAGGGCAGGAGCCCGGGCTGTCCTCCTCCTCTCCACCAGGGAAGGCTGCCTCCTCCCCAGCCGTCAACTCTGATGAAGTCGAGTCGGGAAGAAAAGGTGGCATAAATAAAGCCGGAGACGCACTCAGCGCACCAATCAGGGCCGGGTCCTGCCTGGGCGCTGGCTGCGCGCAGCCGCCGCCGGGAGGTGGCCGTCGGGACGCGAGCGAGGCCCGGGAGCGCCGCCGGCCGCCCGCCAGCCCGCCAGCCCGCCGGAGCAGTGGTGCAGGGACTCTGCACCGCCCGCCGCTGCAGCCCGCACTGCTGACTTGGCCCGGGCGGCGGGGAGGGCGGGGGAGGGCCTGCAGCAGCTCGGGGTTCCAAGCGCCCCTGCGGAAGGCGCCCTGGAGAAGCAGCAGCCAGAGCCGGGCTGGCCAGGGCTGGGGCAGCGGGTGGGGTGGGAGGGGAGAGAGAGCCGGAGAAGCACTGAGTCAGCGCTGGTGCACTGCGAGGTGCCCCGAGGCCTCCGACCCAGACGTACCACCCCCGCCCCCACCCCATTCCTGGGGCGCGGCCCCCAACCCACTCAGGGACCAGCTCGAGCCCCCTTTCCCCCTCGACAGTGACGAGACTGCAGGACTCCTGGGGGGGGGGG